>JAOBBB020226831.1:0-11473 GCA_025331005.2 Zoanthus gigantus | reverse complement strand
ATTCCCACCAAGGGCTTAAAAATTGTTTTCTCTTCTTTCATTCTATATATATACACCGAACGCATTTAATATACTTTAATGTTAGTACTTGCACTGGGTATTTTGCAAATCTAAAGAATAACAAGTCAAACTTGTTGGAACTCTGCTTTAGTTATCAGAAACTTAAATTGAGAAGACCCAATCAAAAAATAATATCTTTTGCTTTACGATTGGAAGTCTTTGAAAATATATTTATGTAATCTATATCAATAAAGTTAATGGATAAACAAAATCGAGATACTGACTAAATTAAATTCTAGAATTATTACCAATAGTTTTTGGAGCCCATAATTTGCTTGCATAATTGCACTCGCACGAGAGTCCAATATTTTTATTAGTTCAGATTTCCAGGTTTTCCAAGCTTTATCAACATAAGTAGCTTCATAACAACACAGCGCAGCTGGAGATTGCGTTCCATAGCTAATCACACGCTATGAAATTGTACGCAAAACGAGGTGACGATCCGTATAGAAATTCCGACGCGTGCGCATTCAGGAAAAAGAGTTGTAGTGTTTGTAACACGTCCCGGTTCATTTGATATTACAGTGCCTTTGTTATTTGTAAGATGTGTAGGAATTTTATTTGGTTGGAAGTAAGAATATTCCTTTAAACACCCACTAAACACAAATGATTGGAACATTGGTCAGATGTTAAGAGAGACTTTTAGCTCCGAGTATGAGAACGAATTCGAGTTATCGCGCAGTTATCTAAACAAACTAGTTATCAAGAGGACGAGATTTCAAGCAAAAGTCGTCCTCTCGACAACGAGTTTGCTGGAAAACGCGAGCGCGCCTTCATATCTCGTACTCAGATCTAAAGGTCTCTATTGTGTGAGAAGCCGAGAGAACAAACGGTAGATACCTACACAAGATGCACAAAATGTTTATAAAGAATATTTTCTTTCCCACGTATACATGTTTTTGTTTCGTATGCCGCGCGATCAGAAACAGGTTGTCTTGAATGCTAAATATGATCATGGTGAGGTATAGCTAAATCATTGTTTGCATTTCGTTGTTTATATACCTTCCAGAACTTTCTCCATTGGTCTAGCTCTTTCTTATTATTCGTATTTTTTAAGACCTAAAAAATTACGTGACCCCAATAAATACCGAGCGTGTAAATTTTCAACTCAAAAAAATACGTCTGACCTAGCTCTCGTCATGTATATACTTCGAGTGCCCCCCCCCTCCCCCTTAGTGGTTTTTACTAAATTAAAGTGATAACGGGTTTTTATGTTTTAAATGATGAAACGTACTTGGCACTCGGTTAATAGCCCTCAGAGGCCGCAATACCCTCACTGATCGAACTGCGCTGAGATATTGTCCTTCCTTGTAGAAAAGTTCGAAGGTCCTGAAATGATTAGAGACAAGAAAACAACTTTTTATTGTAAAAATATCTTATGGAATAATGCAGAAGCGAGTTTCTTCTTACATGGCAATTTTTTCAGCAACTTGCATTGTACTAGTCACGGCGAGGAAATCTCTCGTTGGCGGCTTTCAAAATAAAATGGGCACCCGACTAGTTTAGCTTGTACAGTTATTTCGGGTGTCCAACCACTGTAAATTAGTTTAATTTCTATATCTTTAATTATGTAGAGCACTTAAAGTGGAAATAAATTGTTAGTGTTGTTGTTGTTGTTGTTGTTGTTATGGGCCTTGCGTAGCAAATTGCTAACGAAATATCACGCACCGGTGACATCTTTCTGTGCTACTGGCGATGCAAAGAAAATGGCGACACAAGCTGCAGAAAAAGCTAAGCAATCTTCATTTTGTTGTATTCTTTCAAACCTAACTGCAGCTTTCTAACATTTACCGGGTAATTAACTAAGAAACTGTCATGTCTTATTTAAGGGTTAGTTACTGGATATGAGTGGTTTTCTTGCAAATACACCACGCGCCGGCGAGATAATGATCCAAACTCTTTAGCCTTGATACTCCCCCTTTAACACTACAGAACGGCCAAGATGAACACCGACGCGAACCAAAAAAGGAGTAGAACTATTTGAGCTAAAAAAAAACACTGGTTAGTATGAAAGGGATAAATTAAGATCTTTGACCTGGGAGTTTAAAGACTGTCACTCCCAAAGGATGTGTATGGCCATATTCATAAATGCTTCCAATTTTCAATTGGAAGCATTTATGAATTTAACTTTTATCTAAAAATAACGCCAACCTAAGCGTTAGGGTTGTAACTGTTTGATCTACTGCCTACCCCTCTTAGACCAGTCCCAGTACTCATATATCTCTAAAACCCCGTCAACACGAATCCGAATCCGGGTTCGTCAAACCTTATAAAAATATTTGCGTCCATACGAAACCATCGATCGTTTCCGGTTCGGATTCACCCATCCACACGAATATGCAAGCTGTAACGAATTGAACTTGTTTTAAAAATATTAGCCAATGGGCATGCACAAATTGAGCCGAGATCTAATTTAGTAGCCTGGACCCAACTTCATGACGTTCGCGTTTTCAAGAATATCCGGTTACGGGTGTCCACACGAATCCGTCCATTCGGTGGATTCAGTTCATTTAGTGGATTTAAGAAACCTCTACCCTGGAATGCTGTTTCAAAAAGATGCGGTTTCGGTAAGGCCGATCCGCATGAAAATATATGTGGTTTCAAAAATATCCGAATTCGAGTGGACTGGGTTGAGGCTTACCCTGCTCCAACGATGAAGCAATCAAGTCTGTTCCAGGTTTCTGCGAAATATCCTTTTTTACCCAGAAGCCCCATGGCTCCCCACTTGATTAACATTTCGAGGAGGAAAAAAACATAGATTGCAAGTTCAACCCTCTCCAATGTACGACACTTTTCCTTCTCACATTCAGGGTCAGATGGGTCAAACAAGCCAAGAGTAACACAGTTCACCATAATTACAAGAATGCTGATGCGTTCAAAATATGTGCTATACGGTTAAGGAAAATCATTAAATAATAAATCAAATTTAATACACACAAACATATAATTGTGATGAATGTACTTTCTTCATTTTTGGATTGTGGGACTTGCCTTATTTGTGCAGGTTTTCTTTGTCACGCTGTGTCAGCGTCATTAGAAGGATGCAATATATGCCAATTTTTAGCAGCGAAATACCACAACGAACCTAAAATTGTTGCATGTTCGAAATGGCGGTACGAATAGGTGTACGAGCTCTGCGGCCATTTCGAAGATACACTAAGAAACGTTAATAATTTTGCTCTATTTCAGGAAGAAGTAAAAGAAATTTTGTCATCAATGTTTGAAAAGCATTGGAACGGGCAAAACGTTTTTGCACAAGTTCAGCATTTGCGAGTGATTGGGTTCTGTCATTGAGGATGAAATCAAAATATAGCTCAGAAGAGTTCAGAGGCACTCGAGTCCCGTATTGCAAGCGCGTAATCCGTGATTGCTTTACTTTGTTCGAGATTTGCCAGACGAATTCTTCCCAAATTATATAATGAAAGCAGTCAAGGAAACGCAATCTTCGTGTGACGTTCATGTTTATGCTTTGATTCATTTCTTGTGAGAGCAGTACGCCATTCGTAACAAATAAAGGCGCTTTTAAAGCACTTGTGGCTACTGCAATTAGACATGGAGTGTAAAGAAATTTATTTTGTTATATAGATACTACTGAAATACCAGGATTTCTCCATTTACGTAAAAATCATATCTTCAATTGTGTGCAGTGAAGATACTGCTTTTTATCTTTCACAAGTGAGGATATTTTTCTCGCCATGGTTACTAAAAATACTAACATGATTAGCCAATTACAAGATTGCTTCCCTTTCAGGCATACGGCCAATTCTTTTGAATTTTTATTCACAAAATGTGGAAATTTGCTTGTTACACTGGCATTTAGTTCCTAAATATTATCAAAGCATTTTTAGAATATTAAAATTAAAAGGTTGTTTGAAAATGTAAGCGGCAGAATGTGCTAAATGTAGTTTTACAGTAAATGTTTCGAAGTTTTGTGGGTTACCTGTTGGTTACCTGTGGGTTACCTGTGTTATTTGATGATTTGTTTGGGCTTCCTATTGTGGTGTTACGCTCAACCGTCAACCGCCAAACGTCTATCAACGCAGCAGCTACAAATAAGCTTGCTTAAACTCTTCTTTGGCATTATTCTGCTTCTTAACGCGGGATCACTTTTAGTCAGTAAATAAGGGCTTAGACATCTCTATGCATCGAACATCTTATTAAACCTTATCAAACGGGAAATTATAAAACTCTTTATCCAGCGGCAGGCAAAACGGTACTCTCCTTTAAAACAAAAACATCTGGCTGAAAAAGGAAAACTTTTTCGAAACATCAATGACAAAAAACACCTACTATGTAAAATGCTAAAAATAGATTTTTTTTTGGTTAGTGTATAGCCTGCCGCACTTACATGTTTATTTAACGAAAAGCCTCGTATATTATCTTTAGGTCGTGTCTCTATGGCGAATAGCTGGGGGCTCAAACAAGATTTGTTTCACATTTATACATGAGGACAAAAAACATGGCCGATAAAATAGACTTAACTGATTAAATAAATGTTCTTCAAAAGCGCTTTTGAATTAAAAAAAAAAAAAAATAGCTACTCGTGTTCCCTGATGGTAATGTTTTTTTATTGTCGGCGTTTGACTAATAATTAATAATCGGGATTTGATATTTAGACCGCAAAAGCAGGAAGAAAGTTGAAAAATATTTAGTCAATTATGTTCAGTGATTGGAGGAAAATTTAAAACACAATGTTTTGTTTTTATACGAGCAGTTCTTTGCAAATAACTTTCAATGTCGTTTTTGAACTACGAAATCAGTACAACGTCAAAAAGCGAAAACCTAACTCCATTTTATGTGAGCTTGTGTCTCTCATATCGTTTGAATTTAGTGGCACCATTCGTTGCAAGACAAAAATATAAGAGTAAACAATACCTCAATTTGTAAAAAGGGCGTGAAAATTTGAAACAAAGCGAACGAGCAACTCATCTTTAAATGCCTTGGTTTCAGCAAAGCTAATAAAATAAACTTTGCGGTAGGATCTCATGCATTTCTTTATCAAAATATGATCACAAGATGAAATTTGTAATATTAATACGAGATGATCAAGCCTTTTTTTTCTTCCATGTCGAGGATAGATTGTTCCAGAGTTTCCGTTCGTATTTGTTCAATCAGTAATGAGAAACAATTTTTATTTGAATAAAGAATATTGAGACTGAGAGAATGCCAACCATATTTAAGCAAAGAGATAACGATGCGTCAACTTTCTATCTACAATTTGGAAAAGAGAAATCTAATATATATTTGTCTGATCATTTCACTCGGGCGACGTTAAAATGCTAATTTGCAAACAAGAAGACAGGTGATAGAAGTTTTTGGTTGCATGCTTAACAAACGAAGTTTCTAAAATTGTTTTAATTTTCATGCTGAGATATGCTTTACTAAAAAGGTCTTCGCGTCTATAATTATAAAGTTTGAGTTTAAAAAACAAAATCACTTCATTTCTGCTCTTAAATCTATATAGTTACTTTGACTGATGGGCGTCTCGGACAACAAAATTATGGAAAATTAACTCAAAAATTTGACGAGATTTTGGCGCTATTTTAAAATTATAAAACAACCGCCTGCCTTGTATTTTAAGTAAAAAATTGTGCTATGATTGATAGAGTTCTACTGTTCAGCTCTCATGGTGTTCACTTAAATGCAACACAATTGACGTTTAGATCGATTACGTCAAAAATACTGCCAACGTATCGCCCATTATTGCAGACAATGCATCAGACGCCAATGGCCGGCAACTCGAACATAGACGAGTGCAATATTAAATGAATTTGGGATCGTCTCGTTCCTCAACATTTCGCAATGTTTTGCAATGGAAAAAACCCAAAACTCAATGTTTTTAATTTGCCTAAAACATTAAGGTCACCACTGTTCACGGGGAACTTTGAATGACAAATAGATAAACAAACGGAGAAGTAAATACGTTGTTTTAGAAAGTTATGCATTAATACAAAAGTAGTATTATCTGCTAATCTTAATGATTGCTTTTACTTGAAACAAGGTAGAGATAATATAAATCTGAAACAGCGATTTCATGGAAGCTTCAATCGTTTGGTGAGAAGTTTTAAATTTGATTTGCATTGATATTTAGCTAGTAACTAACAAAATCGGTTTTGCATGCAACAAAAACTATTAGATAAAAGGATATGGCGAGGAGCAAACCTTGATAAGCCATAATCGTGGATTTTTGTCTCGATGGAGACAGAAGAACGACACTGGGTTAAAGTTGTCCAAAATGTCATCATTTTCATTTCCCTGTTTTTCTAAAGATGTCGTACAACCTAGCCTTCCCAACTCGAGTCCATTTGAGTTTTCCAAATTGCCATCTTGTTCTTTTCCCTGCATTGCGTTTTCAGTCCTTAGAAGTTGATAAGAAAGGCTAACAACTGTTTACATAAAAGTTTTTGCCAATAGCAAAAGTCTGTTTCATTAAATAGCCTTTTTGACTGGTTGAGTTGCGGTCGAATCATTTCACTGCGCTTGCCGTTGCGATAGCCATTCGGCGACAGATATGCATTCAACCTGCAGACAATGATGTTGTCACACTGTGTAGAGAAGGCATATTGTGCCTCAAAACAAAACGAAATCCACAATACTTAAAGTCATCCACAAACAGCAAGCAGAACATAGACCACCGGCTGGGCTTTCTAAGGTAGTTCTCGCTCAACACAGTAACAGCAATATATCTTCAACAACTCTTTGGTGTTGTTAGAATGTGTTGGTTTTATAAACAATAGAGGTTTTCAAAGTACTAGTTTGTTCAGAGCGTATCTTCCTCAGCATTAATCTGAAAGAAAAATAAATATACGAAAACCATAAAAAGCAAAATAATGGTTCAGAATATAAAAATGGATACTGTACCAGTTATTTTGTTTTAAACTCCTGCAGAAGGCCAGTTAAGATTACTTTTAGAAATCCATTTGACAGAGAATTCTGCAGATCCACAAAATAAGCAAAAAAACCCCTAAAAGACGGAACGACAATTTGGCCGTTGTACTCTCACATACAACAACAACGCTAAATTTTACTTTATTAGTTTTTTAATCACAGTTTGCAAGGTAACTAAATATAAATCTCTTTAAACTTGGCAAACAGTGAACACGACACGTGGATAATGGATTTTAAAACTAACCTGTCTACATCGTTTCTGGACAGTCAAAATAAAATTTCCGTGAACAAAATTGAGCCTAGAAAATGAATGCTGAAGTTATATCCTTGGTTAATCTCAAAAGTAATTCGTGTTTTTGATATCGTTACAAGTGAGCTCTATTCTAATAGGGTTTTAGTTCTACCACCTGCGAATCACGTGACAAAACAAAAACTGACAGGCATTAGAATTGATAGGCCGAGCCACTTTGTTTTTAACAGTTTACATACGTATCCTGTCGGAAAAGCTTGAAGTGTAGTTTGCATTGGAAATTAACCAAAAAAAGTCAAAGGCGTCTGTGCAAGTCTTAATCTCTCGAAACACATTACCTTTTAAGACAAGAGCCTTTTAGTTAAAATATCAACCATTCTACCTTCAAATGCCATTCAGGCCAAATAAAAAAACCAGGAAATTTTGTTTTCAAATCTCAGTAAGTTTTTATTTAAGAAACAAAAGAAGTAAAGATTAAAAAAGGAAAAAACGAATTTTAATTTTAAGTGACAAATGTTGAATATAGTTATGGTAATATTGAGAATTCACCAAATAGTCGAGCTATAGTGAGTGGTTTTGTTGAGTGGTAGCTGTGCCAAGCTAGAAACTTCAGTCTCCAAAAAGCCAAAATCCTCTTTTAAAAAAAAATAGAAATAATCAATTTTTCAACATTCAACATTTTTGAGAAACATTCTTCGAAGTAGAAAACAAAAAACCTTAGATTAGCCATGAAACGGTAATCCAGGGCAAACTCGAACGGGAGTTTTAATGTTAATACATTACTCACAGATATATGATTTTTAAAACATCATTTCTTTGATATGATAACTTTTGAATTTTAAACTGTGGTTGATTTACCATACAAATGCATGTTTAACAAAATGATTTGTATTTAACATCCAAAAAAAAAAAATACACCAAAAGGCAAAATAGCTTTTAAAGAATTATATATGTATAAGGAATAAAAATCACCAAGTAATAACCATTAACGGCCGGTCAAGGACAAATAGATAATAATAATTTTCTGAGAAAAAAAAAAACAAAGAAAATAACAAATTACTAAGAATAGAACATAAAATCTGCTCACTTTGTCTTTGCCGTTTGGTGTACAATAGTATTTTAGTTTGAAAGTTATCAGTTTCTACAAGGAGTGTCAAAATGACTGAGAGAATATATCTACTTATGATCAAAACATTAACAGACTGATTAGCCGGGCTGTTGTTAGCTTGAATCATTCTTTCATTCAGTGCATTTAACATTGCTTGATTGTTTCAGTAAAAAAACAGTTTATTTCAAAAGAATCAGCCTTCTTCTACCTATTGCAAGTGAATGAATACACACTTTCTTTTTTCTAAGAATCCATTTTATAAGAATCATGAGGCTCAGAATTAGGAAATTTCAAGAATTTTTTAAGAATCATACTGAGGCTCGATCATTCGACCACTCTGGCTTCACTGCTTCGACAACTATAAAATGAGGACCAATTTTGAACCTATTATTTAAGAATTATTTAAGAACTATATAAAAATTGTATTTAAGGTTCAAAATGTCAAAATGTGTATTGATTTTAAAAACATAACGAAATTTTTTTTAAAATTCTGGATGTTTTTTTTTCGTACAAAATTGGCTGCGAAAGTCTTTTGTTCAAAATGATTCTGCTAAGTTTTTGGCCAAGTTGAACTAAAACTAAAACGTATAATATTATATAATTGTTTAATTCCCAGTAAAATTTAAGAGTACCCAAGATGCTGAAAAGTTAGATTGATCTGCATTGATTTGCTAATAAATTATCTGCGTTATTATGCATAGCTAATTGCATTGGATTCTGGTTGAGCCTTGTTACGAGTTAATCAGTTTTTTTAAAGAGGAATGTTCTGCAAACGATACTTGATTATTGATCTCAAATGATAAGTTCGCCGACGACTCGAAATGACGAATGCAAATGATCAACTGGGCAAGACACTTTCGATGGTTAAGTAAACATAACATCGCTCTTCTAAGCAAACAAGTACTTAGCTTACTATCCGGTCATAGAGTCTGAAAAGGTCATCCACGAAAAGGCGTAAAAAAACTGAGTGATATTCAACACGAGCAGATGAAATCTGTTTCTGGAAGTGGAAGGGCTGATTTAAGATTTTATTTAACATATTGTTATGAAAAAAACAAAGCCATGCAACAAACATGCTGCATATTTATTACTTTACTTGTTATCTTACTATCTAAAAAAAAAACTTTTTTTTCTTTTCTAATTGAAGATAATAAGTTTCCGAAGACAAGACTGACGAATAGATTTAACTGCCTCACTGATCTTATAAAGGGATTTTATAAATTGTCTAGTGGCTATAATTTGAGCGATTGGAAACGGAATAAAGAAATTTGTACTCGCAACAATCGAAACAACGTTTTTGGCTGAAATCCACAAAACATTTTGTGTGGCTTGAGTTTTGATTATTACAAAAGCCTTTTGGAATATTAGATGAAAGTAAATATACTTGGCACCAGTGCCTCCGCTTCAAACAAAAAGTATTTTTGTTGCAACGTGTGCAAATTGCAAACACTCGGCAAAGTTTAACAATTGCCTCTATGTCTGGGCATTATGCAGGGTTGAATGGCCAAAACGAAATAAGTGTACTTAGAGTTGTTGCCACAACTTAGTACATACAGTTCGTTAAACAAGTTTAGCAAATCAAAACTGAAAAATTCACCAGAAACTTATGTAAAGATAAAACTATTTCTGTTGTATGTTTCAATAAATAAAGCTTTTCTTTAGGAATAATAGTGTTTTATGAACAGTTATTGGACAAACATATAAGTTAAACACCGTAGTGAAAAGAAATTTTTAACAAACTGACGTTTTGTACTGTAGTCCTTCGTCGGAGTGATGTGTTTTATGAACAGATTGGTTCATCGGAAGAAACCAGCATATTGAGATACGACCTTCTCAAACTTAAATTCATAACACATATACGTTAGTTCTCTTCTTGTTATGTTAACACAGAAACTTACCTCAAAACAACTGTGAACTAGCCACTTAAAGTCGTTTTATATTTATGAACAAAACTCAAGATATGACAAACAGCTCAACCTGACTTGCAGAGATAGCTTGAAGATTTCTACTGTCATAACTGATGCCATATGATAATCAAACCTCGGCTTTATTTGAAATCCTTTTTTCGTCAATTTATTAGCCATCCAAAATTAGAATGTTTTTGTTTTTAGAAATATGACATTGATACAGGGCTAATTAAATGTTAAAAGTTTGAGAATTGCTTCATTTATAGCAAAACATTTCTTGGGAAAGAATAAGAGCAGCTAAACAGAAGTCATCGAAAGGAACGGTTTGTAATAACGTACTCAAGAACTTCAAGAGAACACCGACAGACTTTAAATCATATCTGAAATCAATCATGAAAATTGACCCTTCCAACAAATACGGTTTTTAAAAGAGTCGTTCAAAAAATGTTTAATTTGTTAAGAATAAATTGTTTTTAGTTTTCTAAAGCGTACAGCTTAAACTTTTTTATATAAACAACGGAAGAGTAATTTTGGTTAGTTTCAAACCTGTTTGAAATATCCCAAACTGCAAACATAAAGCTACTCTGTGGCGGGATGGGAAACCTTAATTTGTTACTTATAGATGTAGATGTAGATTTCGGAGAATGTTTGAAGTCTAACTTACGGGCTTTGAAAGACAACTTACCAACAGAAACATTTCCGATGAAACTATGAGCTGTCAGTAAAATGTCATACAGTAAATAACAGATATGATCAAAAAAGTATATCGGCCAACATCTTGATACAAGTTTTGGAGATAAAGAACATGAGACCGGCAAGCCTTTACGTTAGCAGAAGTAAAGCAAATTATCACTGTTGATTGATAAGGTTAAAAAAAATCGATGATAGTATTTCAAAACCTGGTTGCTCACTTGTCTAATCATGTGTCAACGATAACCACAATCTCCTCTGCGGGACAATGTGAGGGCTAGACGGATATAGTGGAGGAAAGACATATACCCATCAAGCCTGTGAAGGTGGGAAATTGGAAGCATTCAGTAATTTAGATGCGTGATGTTTAGCATAGGTGGGGATTCGCACAGAATCTGCAATATTAAAGTCAGCGGTTGTTCCGGTTGAGTTTTTTGTTGACACATGCATAAAGCAACTTTATATACACATTTAGGGTAGATATCCGTGTGATAAAGCAGTGAAAAAAAAACATATGAGTGAAGTGAGATGATATAACTTTTTTTTTGTGCACATGAACAAAAAATATAT
>JAOBBB020226740.1:0-11475 GCA_025331005.2 Zoanthus gigantus | reverse complement strand
GGAAAGGTCCCAGTCGAATGGGAGGAGAGCTTTATTGTGTGCTTGTACAAAGGCAAAGGAGATGCTTTAGACAGAGGTAACTATCGTGGGCTAAAGCTGACAGAAGTCATGAAAGTCCTGGAGCACATTGTAGACAGGGTTATCTGCTCAATGGTCTCCATCGACGACTCCCAGTTTGGCTTCATTCCTGATAGGGTTACCACGGACACCATTTTTATAGTTTGTCAGCTGCAGGAGAAGTTCCAGGTAGCAAACAAAGGCCTCTACATGGCATTCGTGGACCTTGAGAAGGCCTTTGATAGAGTGCCTAGGAAGGTCATTTGGTGGGCCATGAGAAAGTTAGGTGTTGAGGAGTGGGTGATTCGGCCTGTACAAGGGATGTACACAAACGCTCAAAGCAGGGTTCATGTTGGTGATGGCTTCAGTGAGGAGTTTGGGGTGGGCATTGGCATTCACCAAGGTTCAGTGCTAAGCCCATCGTTCTTCATCATCGTGCTGGAGGCCCTTTCAAGAATCTCATGTGGGAGTCCCCTGGGAGGTCCTGTACGTAGATGATCTCGTTGCGATTGCTGATTCCTTGGATGAATGTGTTCGGAGATTTCAAACCTGGAAGAAAGGGATGGAAAAGAAAGGCCTGCGAGTGAATGCAAAGAAGGCGAAAGTGATGGTTTGCGGTGATGGTCTCAACATCCTCCATAAATCTGGTAAATACCCTTGTGGAGTGTGCTACATTGGCGTTGGAAACAGCAGCATCTACTGTGATGGTTGCAAGATGTGGGTACACAAGAAATGCAGTAGCGTGTGGCAGCTTGTTGTGGACCCTAATTTTAGATGTGCTCGCTGCCTAGGCACAGCTCGTGCCATCGATGCCAACCAATGGAGACAATCAAAGTTGACGATGATGAGCTTGAAATAGTTGACTCCTTCTGCTACCTTGGCAACATGTTGTCTGCTGCAGGCGGATGTGACCAAGCGACAACCACAAGGGTCAAGTCAGCCTGGAAGAAATTCAGAGAGCTGATGCCAGTGTTGACAATGCGCCACCTCTTACCTAAGACACGTGGCCATATCTACAGCACATGTGTGAGTAGCGCTTTGCTCAACGCAAGCGAGACTTGGCCCCTGACCAAACCAAGTCTGTTGCACCTACAGAGGAACAACAGGGCCATGATTAGGCAGCTGTGCCATGTGAAGCCAGATGAAGTGTCCAAGGTGCGTTCTCATGATCTGCTGGAGAAGGTTGGGTTGCAGGATCTTGACCTAGTGTTGAGAGAGCGCTGACTCCGATGGTATGGTCACGTTGAGCGATCCAATGGGGCAATGAAGAGCACCAGTAATTTGTCACTGGAGGGAAGACGTGGTCCCAGGTGGCCGAAGATGTCCTGGTGGGAACTGAACGTGACCAGAAGCAGTGGAAGCTGTTGTCATTGAACCCGCAGGATAGAAAGGCATGGAGATCAGGCATTCGATTAGCCATGAAGAGTGCAGCAAGCAAGAGTTCTTGATGGCAGTTTACTCAAGAGGACAATGCCGACACTGCACTTTAATATAAAATAACCGATGATGATGATGATGATGATGATGATGATGCAGCAAGGTAAAAGGTAAAGAAAAGAGAATATTGATTCCTCTACCATCCAACACACCCTTACACAGGTCCACCATCACACCAGTCCCGATCTCCCCACTCATTGCTGTCATTTCAGCACTTACTTTCGAGGATCCAGCAACCTTTCCTGCTTTCATTTCCCTTGTTGCCTTCATCAATTCTTCCCAACTAACCCTGTCAACTGGCTATTTCACCAATTCTGCTTTCACATGCTGATCCCACTCATTCTCTTCATTCATAATTCTTTCCAGATGGTCTTTCCAGACTTTCCCTCTATCTTTCTCACTGAAATTCAGCCTACCATCGTTACCTCTAATACATCTTCCTCCCTCAACATCTTTCCCATTCTTTTTCATTGACTTCACAAGCTTAAACACTTTGTTTGGATGCTCACTCAGCTCTCTCAGCACCCGCTCAGCTGCCTCCTTCATTGCTTTCACTACTACCTTCTTTGCCCGATTCTTCATGTTCTTCTATTTTGCCTTGTTCGCCTCAGTTCCACTTTTACACATCTCCTTATATGCATCCTTCTTTCTTACTATCGCTTCCTTCACATGCTCATTCCACCACCATGTGTCCCCTTGATCTCTCCTCCCTTTCTTCTTCCCACATACCTCATCACATGCCTTTACCACCCTTTCCTTAAAACATTTCCACCAGTGCGGTGCATCAGTGCTTACCAGCTCTCCTACACTTCCTTCAAATCTTGCCCTTCTATCGTCATCCTTCAGCTTCCAAACCTTCCTTCTTTCAGTTGCTTCCTTTCTCAATACCTTCTTCACTTCTTCTTAACCAGATCCATGACCATCAGCCTGTGCTGAAGCTCACCTGGGATGATGTTCACATATCTTAGATACTTTCTATTTTCCTTTCCCACCAATACAAAGTCAATCTCAGTCCCATTTCCCCCTGTGCTGTACGTCACTTTCCTCTTCTCCCCTTATCTGAATGTTGTGTTTGCCACACATAACTCCTTTTCATCACAGAATTCTAACAACATCTTTCCTTCCACATTTCTCTCCCCAATTCCATTTCCTCCATGCACACCCTCCTAACCCTTAATCTGTTTTCCAACATGTCCATTAAAATCACCCATACCCAATACTAGCTCTCCCACCGCTGTGAAGATCCCACTCACTCTTCAAATTATCATAAAAATGCTTTTTCTCTTTGCAGACCATACACACATATACATTTTCTCACCACTTCTTCCTCAAGTACCATCGCTACTGTCATCACTCTTTTGCTCTTCCTTCGTACTTCCACAACCTCACACAACTTCTCCTTCACCAAAACTCCCACACCTCCAGTACCATCACTATTCCCAGACCACCCTTCACACCCATAAACCATGCTTCTTGCTTCTTGTCCTCTCCACCTCACTTCTTGCAGACAACACACATTCATCCTCCTCTTTCTCAGCTCTTCACACACTTCTGTATCTCTCCACTCATACTCCCTAAATTCCAAGTCCTACCCTCACCCCAAGCTGCTCGTCAGACTTCCCAACATTATGCAAGCTGTGCTTGCACGGCCCAGGGTGAGGTGTTGCACCTTTCTGTTTGTGGTAGGCAAGTGAGGCACACCCCAAGTGGTCAGAAGTCCAGCAGTAAACTTTTTCCTGGTTGAAATAACTGACTGACTCGCCAAAATGCTAAGCTACTTATATTCTATTTACAATTACAATAAAAAAACAAAAGAATCTAAGTACGCAATACATTTTATTTAACATAGCTTACAATCCAGAAATTCTTATCAGTCCCTGGAGAGACTAACTATTCAATCCTACTAAACATCCTCCCCCTTTTGATATGTGTCACATATCAATTATTGTTGACATAAAAATCTCATATAAGCATAAGTCATTGTTTCACATGACAATCATACTCCAGCGGGCACAACTTTGAGATAGGTCTAATGAACTGCTGTGATCCAATTTGTACTTTTGCCACACAAATGTGGCCATACTTGCCAGGATACACGTCTAGGATCCTTCCAAGGGGCCACTGTCCACGTGGGGTGTTTGATGACAACACTAAGACTATATCTCCTTCTTGTAAGTTCTGTTTGCACTGTGTCCATTTCTTTCTCGCACTTAGGCTTGGTAACCTTTTCCTGATCCACCGATGCCAATAATGACGCATCAGTTCTTGTACTCGTTTCCATCGCTTGACTGGATGGTACACAGTGTCATCAACAAATTCAGGAGCAAATTCTCCTCCAGTTTGTCCATACAAAAAATGATTTCGGATTAACCGTGTATTGTCCTCTGGACTTGCTGACTGATACGTTAACGATCATTAGTTGATTAGTCTCTCTACTCCAGTGAAAGCAGTCATGAGTTCCTCATCCTTAATTTCTGCATTCTCCACTTTTACTTTGAGAGATTTCTTAGCTGCTTTGATCATTGACTCCTGGACCCCACCAAAATGAGGTTCTGCTGGAGTATATATTTGCACTTGATACCTTGATTAGCTGTCGATTTCATGATCTCCTTGTTCAATTTCTCAACCAATTCACGCATTTTTTTTTCAGTGCCAATAAAATTGCTTCCATTGTCTGAAATGATGATTCTTGGTAACCCCCGTCTACTAACCACCGGTAGAATGCATTTAGAAATGAATCAGTATCTAGTGTGAACACCATTTCAAGGTGAACTGCTCTCGTAGCAAGACACGTTTAAAAAGACACAGGTATCTTTTCATTCTGTGTTTACCTCGACCTTGGATGGTAATAAATGGTCCACCATAGTCAGCAGCTGTGTGTGCAAACGCTCTAAGTGGGATAAGTCTCTCCCTTGGTATTGGTGCCATAATCTGTGTAGTGGGCAATGTTTTTCTTCGTTTGCATTTGTTGCACTCGTTTTCCCATTCTCTTATCTCTTCTCTTGCTGAGTTGATCCAGTACTTTGAAGATAATGAAGCTAGTACGTAATTCGTTCCTCCATGATTCGCATCTTCATGATAATATTTGACGACAAGCTTTGTTATCCAATTTTTTCGTGGCAAAATTATTGGATATCTAGTGTCATGGAAGATAAACTCTGCGTACTTCAAACGTCTGTCTGATCTCAATAGGCTATCTTCATTTAAACTCAGATTCAATGCCAATAACTTACTGTGTCGTGGCAATTCTTTCTTTTGGTAAGGGCTGTGTATTCTTTTTGAAATGCAGTCTTCTGGGCACTCTTGATTAGTTCTATCTGCTCTTCTGCAATTTCTTCGGGTGTCAATTCACCTCTTTGTCGCTCTTCTCATTGTAGTCGACAGTTCGTTATAAATCTTCATACCCGGGATTGAACACGTTGGAGTCTTTTCCAGCTGGAAAAGTGTCTTGGGTCCAGCCGGTTTCTGTTGTCTTGTTCGTTTACATCAACTTGATCTGTTTATTTGTTACTGTATTGTTTTGTCTGTGACGGTTTGGCAAAGCTGCAGCTTTCTTTCCTGATTTTACTCTCCTGGAATTTTTTTTTAATCTCTTGATCTACAGCAACAGTCTGTTCTACACAGTTAACTGGCCATTTGGATTCATTTTCTGTTAGGAACTCAGGTCCAGTCCACCACAATTTTGATTCTATCATGTCTTGCGATGCAAATCCTCTAGTCAACAAATCTGTGGGATTTTTGTTGGTCGGAACATAACACCATTGGTCAGGATTTGTGTTACTCTGTATCTCTCCAACTCTGTTGGCAACAAATGGTTTGTACTGTCTACTTCTTCTGCGAATCCACCACAGAACATTCAAGCTGTCTGACCAGAAGGTAACATTTCGGATTTCCATGTCAAGGACTTTTGCAATTCTCTTTGGAAGCTGTAATCCTACGACTGCTGCCATTAGTTCCATTCGATGAATACTGATATCTGTTAGAGGGGATACACGTGTTTTCGCCGCTACTAGATGTGTAGACACAGTGCCAATGTTGTATACGTTTCTGATGTACACAACTGCGCCATAGGCATCCTGAGAAGCATCTACGAATGTTTGAATGTCACTTACTTGGATTTCTTTGTCTTGCTCCAGTTTCAAACATCTGGAAACTTTGACATTCACGAGTTTGGGTAATTCTTGAAACCATTTTGTTACTTTGTAGGTCAAGCATTCGTCCAAAGTCTCATCCCATTTGGTACCCACAGATCTTATTTCTTGGAGTAGGATTTTTGCTCGGATCAAGTAAGGAGCAAGAAATCCCATAGGATCAAACAACTTAGAGATTTTTCTAAGAAACTCTCGTTTTGTGAGTTCACCAATATTATCAGGTACATTTACCTTGAATGTAATATCCTCTTTAGCAATCCACCACAAGTCTAGTGTTTTTACTGATGGTAATTGTTCCTTGTCTAAATCAACTTCAGTTGCTCTGTCTTCAAGGGGAATGTTCTCTATAACTAATGGTGAATTGGATAGCCATTTACGCGCATACATTCTTGCCTTTTTCCACAACTCAGATAATTGCTTGTATAGTTCAACTCCTTGATTCTCATCCCGAACCAAATCCATGCTATCATCCATGTAGGTAGACTTCAGTATTGTTTCGGCTGCTAATAGGAATTCTTCCCTGTGTTTAGTAGCATGCTTCTGAGAAACAAACTGTGCATGAAATAGTGATGAGCTAACACCGAAGACAACATGGTTAAATTCATACTCATCAGGTACTTTGTCTTGTTTCAGGGATCTCCACAAAAAACGGTGAAAAGTCCTATCTTGTGGCATAATTTCAATTCTCAAGTACATTTTAGCAATATCACAGATCAGGGCTACTGGATTTCTTCTAAATCGTACAAGAACGTCAAACAGGTCATTTTGCAACTTGGGACCTTGATGTATGGCATCATTCAAAGAAACTCCATTACAATTTGCAGATGTATCAAATACAGTTCGTGTTTTTGTAGTTTCCCTTTCTGGGTGCACAACTAAAAAGTGCAGCAAATACATTTTCCTTTCCAGGCTCTTCTGAAGGAACTTTACGGATGTAATCCTTCTCCACATACTCTTCAATTTTCTCTGTGTATGCCTTCGCAATTTCTGGATTTCTCATCAATTTCTTCTCAGTGTTCTGTAGACGATGAACAGCAACATCATAATTATTTGGTAGTTCAGTTTCATCCTCTTTCCATGGAATTGATAATTGATATCGACCATTCAGAAACTTGAGGGACTTCTCTGCTGTATCCGATGCACTTTGTTCTTCTTTAGTGAGACATTTGTTACTTTCTACAGTTCCGACAGCTTCGATTTCCCAAAACTTTTGAAGTGTATAATTTACATCTTCCAGTTTTCTATCTTCTCGCACAAAGTAGGTTTGAGCAAACTCAGTATGTCCATCAATTCTTATTCCAATATTAGGATTGCCAATGCATGTCCATCCTAGAGGTGTTTGCCTAGCTATTGGCTCTCCAGGTAATCCACAAACATCCTTGTAAGAACAATGTAATTCTGCATGGTCGACTCCAATGAGTAATTCCACCATAGGTCTTGGTCCAATGTTCGGAAATTTGATTTCTTTCAAATGATTCCATTTTTTTGAATGTTGATTCCAGTCAATTATTTGCATGTTTCCTGTGACTCTTGTGGTAGTAAAGGCTTCTATTTTAACATTAACACTTCCATCCACACTTTCTCACTTGACCATTTAGAACATTAATATTAACCTTTTGTGCTTGACCTTCCAATCCCGATTCTGCGGCAATGTCAGTATTTAAGTACATTTTAGTATTTCCATCATCCAGTAAAGCATTAACATTGACTTTTTGATTTCCATTCTTGGTTATAACAGGTACAGTGCGTAAAGTACCAAATCCTTTGTTCTGTGGCTCTATGGTTGTTGAGGTGTTGTGAGATCTTTCACTGCTTTTTTCTCCCTTCCCCTTTGTGTCAGATTTTGCTTTTTTACAAAAGACTTCATTAGTAGTGTTTTGAGGGAGTCTTTGTTGAGAAACATGTAACAATCGATGATGTCTACTTTTGCAATCATTAAGTCCACACATACGTTTTCGAAAACAAGTCTGTCCAAATGTCCTTTGCTGAGACAATGGAAACATAATTTCAATTGTTTTGCAATTTCCCATCTTTGTTGAACGCTATGAAAGTATTGCAGTTCCAAATTCGATGTTCCTTTCCACACACTTCACATTTCTTTCTAATTTCTGTTGACTGTACCACTTGTTTATTTCCGAAGAATGTCTTTGTTACGTCTTTCTTGCCTTTCTTTGGTGCCACATCATTATCCTTTCTATTCGTTAATCCTTGAACAGTTTCTGATGCAACTGTCTGGAATTCTGATTCTTGAACGATCCAGGTACGCAAAGTTTTCACAGATTCTTGTTTATTATTTTTCCAACAAAGCATTAACTTTGACTTTTTGATTTCCATTCTTGGTTATAACAGGTACAGTGCGTAAAGTAACCAAACAAACAAGCCACAAATCAATTCAAGTCAATTCCATAAACGTTCGGCGAATAATTTACTGATATTTTCAAATACAACAAATCAATTCAAAGTCGATCTTGCAAATTCTCCAAACAAACATTCTGAATCATATATTTACCGAACAATCCTCAAGTCGGTTTCAAGACAATTTTACAACTTTACAAGACAATCTGAAGTTCAATTCATAATCGATACCACAAATTCGTCAAACAATCAACATGTATATTGAAACTCCACAAAACAATTTAAAGTTGATATTGTGTTGCCAAACAAACAATCTTGACAGTAAATTCTGACAGCGCTAATTCTACAAATCCACAAAACTTACGGCGATTCCATAATTCGTGAAGCAATCCAAACCTCGTTCTGCTACCATATTTTGGTCAGAAGTCCAGCAGTAAACTTTTTCCTGGTTGAAATAACTGACTGACTCGCCAAAATTCTAATTATATTCTATTTACAATTACAATAAAAAACAAAAGAATCTAAGTACGCAATACATTTGATTTAACGTAGCTTACAATCCAGAAATTCTTTTCAGTCCCTGGAGAGACTAACTATTCAATCCTACTAAACACCATCCTTTCAGCTGGCTGGTGCCCACGCCTTTTTGCTGCCAACATAAGGTTTTTATTGGAGCATGATTTTTATAGCCACATGCCCTTGCTGACGCCAACCACAGTTATCGGCTGTGGGCCTAGCCTTTGTCTGACCAGAGACATAACCTGCAAGGCTACAGGTGCTGGTGGAACTATTTATTTAACCCAGAGATTGGACCCTAAAAGGTACTACCACTCTGGGTAAGAGTGGACCTGGGAGCAATAGTAATTAAGGGGTACTTTAGCTCCACATCCCCCACAACTCCAGGTCTCCCGATCTGGAACCTTACCACCGGTTGCAGTTAAGTACTATGTTTGTAATATATAGGCATATGATATATAATTTTCATTGTACTGTAAATATTTGATGTAATGAGTTTACTGAGTACAATTATGACTGGAGTAGTTTAATGAAATTTTAATTTTGCATTTTATTGAACCTTGCTTAATTACAAAAGTAGTATTTTTATTTAATATATAATCCCTATTTTGATTGCAGTACTCTTGTGTGGCTATCTCCAGTAAATATATTGTTTTTGGTGCATCCACTGGGGGTCTATATGTGTTTGACAGAAACACTTTCAGATACCTCAAGCTGATTGGAAATAAGGTGCAGTAGTTAACCTAGTTTTAAAATAAATTATCGAAATTTTTTTAATGTGCAATTGCCTCTTATTATCATCATACAAATTTAAGATGTCTTCCACCACTGCTTGGTTAGCCTAGTTGACTCTGGTTCAATTCAGACCTGCCAACTCTCCAGGAGACAACTGTTTTTGGCAGCTTTCTCCTGCCTTCTCAGTATTGTATCAGTTTATCCTGATTTCAAGATGTTTACGTGATATTTCTTCGTTTTCTCCCAATTTTGAGAGTTTCGAAAATTGCTATGGTAGTGTCGAAAATTAATTCAATATATCTTACTGAAACCATATCCTATTGATGCTTGTGGAATGATACTAATAATGATATTAACTCCCTCGGATTCATATTATTTATTTAAAAAATCTTGCTATCTCCCTATTTTATGTATGTTCAGATTAGCAGGCCTGTCAATTCCCAGCCACACCAACAATCATGGTCTTGAGGAGAATGTGCTGACTTTTTCTTTAACATTTGCAAATGATTAGACTTTTGTACCTTCTCAGAAAAGGAAGCTAAAGAGTAGACCCTCAGGGCCTGTGTCTGTCAGTCTGATGTACAAAAGGTCTCCATTAACTTAGACCATTTAGGGCATAGGTCACTTTTACAATGTTATCCTAAAACACATTTTTTGCGATTTCTCGACTAATATTTAACAGATTTTATTAATTTAAATATCAAAATACTGTAAATAGAAGAACAGAGCTGAAATGTTGGTAATAAATTGATTAATTTTGTGTTAAGTTTAAAAAGCAAGATTATTAGTGATTTTGTGGGTGATTTGGGTACCCTTATTTGAAACACATCCCAGGTAAGTATATTTTGCACTATGGTTTGCAGTTTAGACTAATGTATTGTTTTTGTTCTTTATTGGCCAGTCATAATGAATTAAATGGGTGACGATGTTTAGATTAGATTGTTGAAGAATTATCAGGTTCAGAAGGGAAAAAATCTTTGTAAAGCAAAACTTTGGGATGAAATATATCTGCTTTGCGTGAAAATGTTTTTGCTTTTTCTGCGAAGACAATCTTTGATTTTTACTGGAAATCCTGCCCATGCAATTCTAATCGAAGGCTTCTTTGGCATCATTCTGCCTGATTAGCATAATTATACTCATTAAGATGCTAATTTGAGGGAGTGACAGAGCGGCACCAGATATCTAATATGTCACAATCTGGCTTTAAGTGTTAATAACAGTGTTCAATCCCAATCCGCCCCCTGAAAATCAAGGTCTTAATAAGATACCATCTGTGAGAAAGTATCTTATTGAGATACTTTCACTGCAAAAGTATCTTATAGAGACACTTTGGGGACACAATATGGCCAGTATGTACGAAGTACAATACCTTTTGGACGTGTTTTCCAAAAAGGCAAAAATATGGCGCCTCGAAGAAAATTTTCGTGGCATTGTTAACGCAGATATTGTTGGAATATTTAAGAATTTTGTCTTCTGATGGCTGGAATTCAAGTTAAACAATAAACAAACGACTTTTTGTGGGTTCAATTGGTTTTGTTTTTGAGAAAAACACTTTGATCGATCGTAGTCGTGTCGCCCCGGCCGTGGCGATTCATTAAGGTCGGCGAAAAACGAAGAAAGCAGCCAGGTCTTTTAAAACAATTCAATTGTATATGAATGAAATTAGGTCTAAGCACGGCACTTTTTGCCTTTAGCTAGTTAAATTAATAACAAAATGCAATGACAACCGTAAACCGGACATGAAAATTTAAAATCAATTGAATGTGGTTTTTCTTTGAAACTTTTATCAAAGAGGGTTTAGAAAACGTATCTCAGTTGATTTTGAGATGAACCTCAGTTGTTAATGAAGAAAATACTGAGTTTATAATCTTTCTAATTCAGTAACTGCATGTAGTTGTTATTGAGATACTTTCAGTGAGAAAGTTTCTTATAGAGATACTTTCCGTTAGAAAGTATCTTATTGAGACACTTTCCGTGAGAAAATAGGTTATTGAGATACTTTCACTGCAAAAGTATCTTATTGAGATACTTTCACTGCAAAAGTATCTTATAGAGACACTTTCCGTTAGAAAGTATCTTATTGAGACACTTTCCGTTAGAAAGTATCTTACTGAGACACTTTCCGTGAGAAAGTAGCTTATTGAGATACTTTCCGTGAGAAAGTAGCTTATTGAGATACTTTCCGTGAGAAAGTAGCTTATTGAGATACTTTCCGTGAGAAAGT
>JAOBBB020226650.1:0-7500 GCA_025331005.2 Zoanthus gigantus | reverse complement strand
GACTGGCAAGGCCCTTAGGACCATCACAGATGAAAATATAGCTAATAAATGTTACTAAGGATTGTGGGAAATAATGGCTGCTGAGGGTTTTGCAGCAAGTGTTAAAAGATGTGCAAATACCATAAGATTGGATAAAGAGTAGTAACTAAAAGGTGTATAAGCATAAAGGAGACATTTTGGCGCATGGAAATTACATATGTTTGTAAATTACAAAACATCTGTTAAAAGAAGTTGCGGGAGTCAGATTTACGGAGTGGTCATCAGTTGCACCTTGCACCAGTCGCGTCATTGATCTCAATCTAATTCCGAGGGTTTTTCTCCGGGTACTCCGGTTTTCCTCCCTCTGCAAAGTCGACTTCCATGCCAAGATCTGAGACTTCTAGCGATTAAACATTAGCCTCTGGCTAGGAAGAATGGGTAAATAAAGTACTGGTTTGTTTCTAAAGGATTATGGATGAGAGATTGAGGAAAATAAGGAAAAGTACGAGTATTTAATTTGGATTTGCAAGAGGAAGAAGCTGTATGGTTGCAATTTTTGTTGTAATACAGTTACAAGAGAAGGTATTGGAGAGTACCGGCAGAGTATATTATGGTTCGTTATTTTAAAGAAATCATATGATAGAATTCCAAGGGATGTGTGGGTTTTGTTATTTTTTGTCGATGATTAACACTTCGTAGGATTCCTTTATTCTTTCGAAATACAGATTTAGATAAGATAAAGTTTTTTAAAATGATATTCGGGTCTTAATTGTTGTACAATTTCATTAAAACAATGTAAAACTTGTTCCCTATACACTATATGGTAATAATCGTGTTTTCCCATCCTAAAGCAGAATAAAATTTTGTTACCTCCCCAATTTTGATCCAAGAAACCTCCAAAAATTGCATCCCCGACTCTCACAAGAGTTACTGTTGGTCCTTTGTTGTCGCAGTTATTGTGGAATTGTTGTGCATTCCAACCATCGCTCTTGCCTCTATAACAACGTGACCACTTGTTGGCAGCGGGAAATGTGGAAGATAGCCAAGAATTTAGAGCATTCAGGTAGACCTCATTGTTTCCAAGAATATTTGACACAAAGCTTTCTGCGGGAGTGGTTTAATGAAATGTAGCGCTAGTTAAACACAATATATAAACTTAGTGATATCTTTAATATTAAACAGATAAAAATATTTTGAATTCTTTCTGGAAAAATTGTATAATTCACTTCAAGTAACATTGCATCATTTAGAAGTTGGTACTCTCTTTTACATAAGTAATAAGCAATGCTTGTGGGATGTGGCTATATTGATGAACGTCAAGAATAGATAGCACATGCGTACTAGTAGCTAAGTTAAAGCCAACAAAATGGCCACTAACCCAACGTTTGTAACAGGCTTTTCCTAAGATGAGCTAACCGAAGCAAAAAAATAAACTAGTGCTTCCAAAACCTAGAACTAATTTCTGTAAAAACAGTTTTAGTTATAATGGGGCTAGACTCTGGAACAGCCTCCCAAGGGAAATGCGCACAACAGTTTTCCTTAATAAGTTTTAAAATGATATCGGTAGCCATTTCACCCTATCAGACTCACACGCAATCATGGGAAACAGTAACATATAACTTTTTATGATTATTATTTTGTAAACTAATGATTTTATACCGTGTCTAAAAAAATAATGTATGTGTGTATGTAGTAGGCCTTAATTGATTTTTCAAAACTTATTGAAATGTGTTGGGGAGGAAATAGAAGACGTGATTAAATCAACTCTAAGTTGAAATGTTTATTCATTCGTAAGTAAAGAAAAGGGTGCATGATGCTTTGAGCGTTAGCTCTCCAAGGAACGTAAGGTGAAACTGGCTAATGACTAACGTTCTAGGCATCAGATTTGTACTTTACTACGGTTTAACTTTTAGTTCAGGGTTGATTAATCACGTGAACAATCTGGCTAGGGTCCCAACCCATTAAACTAGAGTGCATGTCTTTGAAATTCTTATTCTATTGGGAGCAAGAGAGGATCAAAGGTAAGAACATACAGGTTTTATTCCTAGGGTAATCCCTCTTTTATTATTTTTAGACATGGTACCCAGTTCTTTCTCGTATGTTAATCGCTCGTTGCGTAGATGTTTCCGTGGAATAGACATGAAGGATGAAATTTGAGACCTAATTTTGATATGGCGGACCGCGCGGGCTCTTTGAAACGACAATTTGAAGTCTCAAACGTAGACTAAAAGCGGAGTAGCATCCGCGGAAGAGCTGGGTACCATGTCTAAAACTAACGTAAGAGAGATAACCCTAGGAATAAGACCTATATGGAGTATACACTCTCTTACCTTTCATCATCTCTTGATCTGAGTGGGAGTTTTCACTGCACTGATAAAAAAGCTAAAATAGTTGCAACGTGGATAACAAACCTTTATAATGGAGCCACATACTGACGGTTAATCCCTTTTTGCATAGTGCCGGATTACTGATACAAGCGCTTTCAAACGCTCCGGTGTCAACATACCCCGAACCATCTATTGAAAGAACTCCCAAATCATTATGCGTTCCTTTGCCAACTATTGTTGCATTTTTCTGTGCGATTGCGTCTTCAATCTCTCCATTATGCGAATCCCCAAGTTTCCAGCGATGGACGTCTGCAGTTAATCAACAAAAGCAAAAAAGGTTGTTCGGTTTAGTTATTTTTATTTTGGTGTTCTTTAAAGTGAAATCTTTTACAAGATACTCTAAAGAATGCAAGAAATTAGTAGGCTGAAAATTTTGTTTGAATTGTTGCATTGTTTTGAAAAAGTTTTTTAAATAGTTCTCAAGTTGGTCAAACAAAAGGGCAATCAACGCTTAGCCAATGTCTTCATAGGACAATCAGCTGAAGGTCTGATATCTAATGTCGTTTCTCTCACTTATTAACATTTAAATTAATTTGTTTCTCAAACCATGTTTTAAAATGATATTTTAAACATTTATTTAGTTTCTTATCAAGCTTAAATCCTATACTTTGAGGCTACTTTCTTAGGACAGAACATGAAATAAACTTGTTACCTGTTATCAACTGTAAAATTTTTGTAGCAGGAATAGATTATACATGTATAGACAGAAATACACGTGACGCGTAACAAATTGAGCAATATTGCTCTCCAAGTTAAGTAACCGACATATATTTTGTGGTATATACTATCAAAATAGCCGACACAGAATTATCGAGTTCATTGAAAGAATTCTAATGTACGATACTGCAGTCAATATATTTTAATAATGATTTTTTTTTTGTTTTCTCTTTATAGTTCCTGCGGCAAAATTAAATAAAGCTAAGAAAACCACTAATGTCTTTATCTCACCTGTTGGGGTACAAAGTGCTACAGATTCTAATATGACACCCCCAGTGATCCAAGATTTTAACGTGTTCCAGGAAAGCATGCTTCCTTTTGCTTCACTGCAATTCCTATGGACATTGTAAATTTCACTGTCACTCAAACTTGTATCCCATATATGGAAATTTGTCATCTCACCAAGAAAACAATTTTGCTGAGAGCAAGAATTATTCAAACCATGAAACATTTTGCCAATGAGAATTTGTCCTGCATTGATTTTTGCCTTCTTTTGTAAGTTGGTGCCTGTAAGAACTTTGATGCCGTTGAGTACAATCTTCCATTCACCTGAGGATGAAGTCCAACTCACACACATAAAACACCACACATTTGACGAAATGCCCATGGTAGTAGCCTTTAAAACAGCTATGCTGAAAATAAAACAGATATAATTTGTTTTTTTTATTTGATTTAATATAGCTTAGTCTATATTCAGTTTAGAGTAATCTCTGATAGACACAAAATTTGCGATTTTAGTTTATATTTTTGGTGAATGATAAAAAGTGTGCGTCATATTTCTGCTTCACCGTCGTGGTATTGACTCCAACGATGGATTAAAGCCCGAAATGTGAATATTTTGCTTTTACTTCCACGGTGTCTAGCTTAATTATAAGATATTATTGCGTACAACTGTTTTTATAAACACCGACGAAGCTTTCAATCATCTTATCGTACTATTTTATGTTTTTAACGTAAAAACGAACGAGAACTTAAAATAGTTCATGCAGGCTGCTCATGCACAATTAGTATACCTTTTTAAAAAGAGGAAGAAAAAATAAGAATCAGAAATTATTAAAAAGAAAAGTGCTAATAATTGTTAATTTGTAATTAAAATTGCTCTCATAATCATATATATATTAAGTAAAACTGAAACTTATACCAAAACTCAAAAGTAAACAGTTGTAAAGACGTTGCGCTTTTCTTGTTGTGCTTATATTCTTGTGGTTTATATCTTCGATTAAGATGGCATCAGGAAATGTACGAAGTATCTTTTATACGAATGGATATAAGAGGAAGAGTGAAGTGTTAATATCAGAAATTGGTTACACAAACCCACAGCAGTACTTAAATAAGTTGGGTCAACTAGTCTTACCAATTGCTACCATCTCTGATGAAAGTACAAATTGTTTTGTTGTTGCATTTTTCTAACTATCAAGTAATGAAAAAGAAACCAATATAGGTAAGAGCTGCGTGAAAAAAAGCCATTAATGAATCGATAGGAAATCAAGATCTAGATTAGACAAGATATAGCTGTAGCTACATGCCGAAAACAAAGTTAGGTAGAGATTTTAAAAGTTTAAATCATTTTGCTTGAGAAACAACCAGTTAAAAAGATTTGCTGTTGTTAAAAAGATAAGCAAAGTACTAGTAGATTAAGTAAAACATTAACCTCTTTAGTTTACAAATTAAGGACACTAATCACAGAAAGTCGTAGTCAAAAGTGGAAGGAAAACCTTAACATGTCATTGGATTTCAATAAGTTTAACCTCTTGGATTTTGATATTCTAAGTAACAGATAAGCGACCTGATGTTGTAGAATGGGATGAATATCATAAAGAGGGGAAAGTCAAAGAATTAGCGCTAGTTTTCCAGAGAAAAAGACAAAAGATTGATACGATAACACAGTGGAAAGAGTATGGATCACCATGTAGCTGTCTGTGCACGTGAATTCATTGAAAACAAAACTTATCAAATTACTTCGAAAATGTTTATAATGTGCAGATATCATTATAAGTTACTGAAAAATCTTCAAGAAAAAGCGTCTCCTGGATCTAGGTAATGAGGGATTGCCCTTCATGGCTCTAAAATAGCACTTGACAACAGCATCAAATGAAAAAAAGTCCTCGAAAAACCTGCTACACATTTGAAAGACTGCCAAGTGCTTCAACAAGAAGATTTGCAAAGCTAATTCAGTAGCTGTATTCTATGAGCAGTTTGAATAAGTATATATTTTCTTTTTCTCGGGTTTGTTACAAGGAGACGAAAGCTTATTCATAGAAATATAAATAATAACGTTTGTAATTGCCCGATAAAAATTAATATCTAAGAAACATATCTAAAGCAATGAATTTATTCATTCAATACGAGAAATCAAGAGTTATGGGTCAATTGAGTCAAATAGTCATGAGTTAGGTTATGACTTAGTGTTAGTGTTAGGGTTGGGGTCGGGGTTAGGATTAGGATTACCGGTGTTTTTTTTACTCAGGTTAAGTATTTTGACTCAGGATTCATTGAATCGTTGAGTCTTTTAATTTATTTTAAACTTTAATCCCATTTTATACTTACTTTTCTTGTCCATTTACAATAAGACTAAAGATTCCTGAACCTCGAAAGAGGAATGTGAAGGCCTTTTCATTTTGGGAATTAGAAAAAGAAAAAACAGTGGACCATCTAGACTCACTCAGGTGCACTTTCATCCACCAACAAGCCGTTAAGTCGTTGAATTCGGTCATCTTTAAAATTTTGATGTGTCCCGAGTTGCCAATAAGCTTCAATGAATAGTTCCAGCGATTTCCTGTGTGAGAAAAAACAATAAGATATCTTCTTTTACTTCGAAGTTTTAATATATTATTATATTCTAAACAAAGTAGCTCGTTTCCGATTGGATAATTGCGAATGTATAAGCAAGTTATAGAGTGCATTTTAGGTATAACTGAGTCCAATACGGAGGTTGTTATGGAAACAAAATGGCCGACTGTCGTTTTACTATTTCAAACCAAAGCAATGTTGAGCAATTAAAGCAAAATTCTAAAAAGCAAAATACTTTGAAAGCAACACAAGACCTGGTTGAAAGTTTGGCAGAATTGGGCGACAGAATGGAAAGTTAACCAGAAAATTGAAGAGTACGAATACTAAGAGCTCGATAAAATGTTGCAAGTGTTTTATGGCGAAATACATTCAAAAGACGTTGCATTGCTTTGGCTTGTGCAATTTTGAGAACTTCAAAACAATAAATCGCGCCTGTACGTAAATCACGAAATGCACTCGCGCTCATGCGATTTCCTATACTGATTCGTTGTTAAGACTTTTTTCTATTGTGCTTACAGAAGAGAACGGATTTTCGGATAACCTCATCGTTCATGGTAGAGACCTAAGTGTGGTAAATTAAGAAATTTTAATTTTTTAGGGAAATTAAAAACTAATGTGGCCTCCATTGCGCTTTATTATTGCATGTTTAGCCACTCTTATAGCCTCTTTGAAGTGCTTTTCGCCGTTGATATTCTTGCTTCAGCAAATCGGTGATCACTTGTGTTAGACCTAATCTTATATAATCACGTGCACGATAAGAGTTAATAATATCTGATTCACTACTATTATAAGGAATATTAATAATATTAAGGATTAAACATTATTATTCAGGTTTCGAGGTTTGTGATTTTCCTTAAGAAATAGATATTTACATATATATGCAGATCATTTCCACATTTCGAAAACTTAGTGAGGAAAGAGATGCGAAACGAAAATAACTTTTTGGTGATTGACGTCACACAGCATCAGTTGTCTGACAGAATGCATTAAAATGGCTTATAGCAGTTTTGAATTATTGTTTAAATAAAAAACAATTTGTATTGATTTTCAAAATGTCTAAAGAGCATAAATTGTAAGGCAAACGAATCAGAGTAAATATCTTAATTTTTAAAGCCGGTGCACTGCAAAAACTTTTGGTCTGCAATTGTCTTAACTCAAAAATGTTAAGACACAAATGTCGAAGTTTTTCGCCTGTAAATTAAAGATAATTATGGTACTCGAAACCTAGTAGAAGGTATTGTGGTCGTATTACTAAATATAGACAAAACTATAGTTGTTGCATGCGCTTGCGTGCTTGTTGGTACTAAATACTTGCGGATAGTATAACCAGGCTGCAAATTCAGTTATATGTGGATGTTACCCCTTAAATCTATTAATATTAGTAAGTCGTGGTTTAAGCAGTTATATAATACTTTTTCTGGTGCTGTATCGTACAATGCCAGGGTTAAACGCTCGCTAACAGTTTAGCTGTTTCAGTCCTTTTAAGGACTTCAAAGTCTTTGTCAGTACAGCATATTTGGCGACTGGAAAACAGAAAAGCTACATGAAATAATTAACCCATTGGTTTACGGAAACTTTTGCGATTTTGAAGGATTTTTGTATGAAAACAATCAATTGGCTTTCTCTA
>JAOBBB020226466.1:0-11477 GCA_025331005.2 Zoanthus gigantus | reverse complement strand
ATAAATCGATCTATATCAGCCGACCATGCGCTCGCTCACGCTCTAGAGTTTGGTGGAGAGTGAAGGAATTTAAAAAAAGTGAGTTCAACATGCATTTCTTTGTAAATTTCTTCACTAATACATTAATCTTGTGTTGAAAAATGTGACGGCTATACGCCTGAGCTGCATGTAGTCGTAGACTGCCTATTTTTACAAATGCGAAAATGGTCTATTATATTGTTTGGTGTCTCAAATTATATTCTTTTATTACTGCCCTTGGAAAAAATATAGCCAGAAAATTAGAAATTGTTTAATTCTCTAGGGAAGTGTTTTTTTAACTAACACATGTCAACTTTTTATTTTTCCATAATTCAATGGTAACTTTTTACAATTTAAGAATTAAAAAGCAAAAACTCCCGCCTAGATTAAAAAATACAAACGAATGTTAATCATCATATTTTAAATCTCCCGCTGGATATTCATTATATAGAGTAATAATTCTCAAAACTCATTAATAATTCATCAAGTTAATTTAAAAAAAATCATAACCGTGACCATGGTTTGGAAATGTGATCTTAATCAGTATATTTTTGCGATTTTATTTCTTCGTTTACTCCTTAGCTTTAGTTTCGATTGAGAACATATATCAAAAACGAGAGACAGTGTTTCATCACATTTCCAAACACCTCGAATTTTGTTAAAAATACTCCGCTGCATGTCGTATTTTCAACTCTCTCCTTAGTGTTTGGAAATATGATGAAACACTGTCTCTCGTGTTTGATATATTACTCCATTGCCACCAGCAAATAATCTCAGAATTCAGAAAAAGGTTACACGTTTTTTTCCCCTTAATTATTATAAGAACCAGTAAATTTTGCCGAGGTTCATTGCTCTTAATTTTTTGACCGCTCCAGCCACATTTGTTCTTAATTTGTTCTTATTTCTGTGAGGAGTTTGAAATGATGAGAAATCAAAACAATAACGAAAAGGCATTTAAAAAAATTTTGAGGAATACGTGTCGATCCTCTTTATCTTGTACGAGAGCCTAACAATCGTTATTGTGATACGCTTAGATAGGAAAGCCATATTCGTTGGTTCTAAAACAGCTATCGAAGTGGATCAGTGACGAGTTTCTACAAGGTGAGATTTACTCAATTCAACAAGAAAGGTGTGATCAACAGAGTAAGTCATATAAGGAGCTGTACAGAATTATAAAAATTAATCGCTTTCTCTATTGTCCGAAATATTTTTGTTTTAAACAGAATACATCACTAAATTTTAGCGCGATCTAAAAAGGTTTAGTTTAGGACCAATTTCTAAAAAATTCAGTTTTTTCACCTTATCTACTTACCCAGTCATTGAGTTTAGTTCCTTCTGCAACACATGTACAAAAAATGTTTCACTGCACAAATCTTGAGTAGAATGCTGAGCATTTTGTTTTCACAAAATGCACAGAATTAAGTTTAAATAGAGCTAACACTGAAAGTGTGAGAAAAAAACAGACTATTAACATTTGTTTTTGTTTTACAAAGCATATTCGCTTTTTTAATTTGCTAATTATTGTGCGAAAAAAATAGAATACTGTTTGACTAAGGAGAAAGTTAGGCCTACACACCACCTATTAGTGGTTTATGGCTTTTATGACTCTCGTAATCTGACATGCATGATAAATTATTTCTTGAAATGGTGAAAAGGCTTCGTGTCAATGAGCTTATATAGCGACCGAGTATAATTTACATTATGAATGAAGGATTTTGCGGTTATGTACATTTGGAATTTTAATTTAGTTGCGAAAAAGAAACTTGAATTAGGATAATCCCCCAATCTAAAGATACATGTTATGAGCGTAAATAACACGATAAGCCCTCCCCCCTAAGGATACATGTTATGAGGGTGACTATATTAATTAGGATATGCCCCTTCCCCCTAAGGATACATGTTATGAGGGTGAATAACAGGATAAGCCCTTCCCCCTAAGGATACATGTTATGAGGGTGAATAATGGGATACGACCTTCCCCCTAAGGATACATGTTATGAGGGTGAATATATTAGGATATGCCCCTTCCCCCTAAGGATACATGTTATGAGGATGAATATATTAGGATATTCCCCTTCCCCCTAAGGATACATGTTATGAGGATGAATATATTAGGATATGCCCCTTCCCCCTAAAGATACATGTTGTGACCGTCAATATTAGGATATGCCCCTCCCCGTAAAGATACTCTATGTCACGAGGGTGAATAGTTGTCAGACCAATTCCAGTACCTTATCTTATTTAATAAAAAAACAAACTTTTAAATACAATTCCAAACTTTAATTGAAGATTAGAATTTAAAACTAGCTGCCTTACTTCTTAGACAAGCCTAATAACTAATGGATATTACGATTTGTGTAATATTAAAGCGGACAGTAAAACGGGGTTAATCTTGGTTAGCTACCGAGAGAAGCTTGTACTCTATTTACCGATTTCATAAGAAAATTGAGTCATCTTCGACGGAAAAGAAAATCACAGATGTTGAATCTTGGTAGTGCAGGGGCTCGAACCCAGGCCTTTTAAGATAACAGTTGCACCAACCATGTCACTGTCCTTATATTTTGAAACTGGAATTTTCTTAACATTTTCCTTACTATTTACGATTGCAAATATGTAACAACAATTTTCCGTTGAAGTAGTCAGAAAACAAAGAACAGCAAACCTTCAGTCAAATTTGTTGGTTCTTCTAACAAGTGCTAGTACTATCCAGCGTTGCTACGATATGTACAATCATTGCTTCTATTTCTAGTAAAATTATTGAAACAGTACATCGAATATTAGTGTTGCGTTCTGTTGCTCCAGAGGAGATTCAACAACCAAAAAATGTATTTTCATCAGGAGGGAAGATTTATTGATTGAACTGTGGAACATTAAAATACACTTTCTTGGTTAGCATACAGACTTCCGAAGGCATTTGTTTGTGGCCTTGATTGCTATAATTGTCAGCAACATTTTTATTCACTCGCAGCATCATATCCATCACGTGTTCTCTGTCAGCATATTGCTTAAACACTTCCGAGACAGCTGTTATAAACCAGGAGCCTTCTGGTTCACGGTAGCTCTGCAAACCTGGACTTGATGCATAGCAGATCAAAAAATCGGAATCGGCTGGCAAAGTTGGATAGGAGAAAGGAACTGGTTCACTGTCACTTTCTGTAGCTAGATCCTGATCACCTCCACGACAAGCTTGGATAAAAAAAAGCTTGGGCTTTCCTTCAAGGGTAGGGCATTCTGATCCCCGGAAGAGGGACGTAATGTAGTCCACTTGTATTGCTTTATTGTCGGTGCCCAAAATTCCCTCTCGGGATCCATGGCTCAAGATGACGCAGATGAAACAATCGTATTTGCTAAAGTCTTTTTCTGATGCATTCTTCAGCTCGGTCTTCATCTGAGACGCTTCTTGATTTTGACATTCTTTTATGGGGTTCAGACCGGCATTTTCAAAAAATTCCCTCATATTCTTCACGTCCATTTCTGAACCACATCTCTCAACATCTCTCCGGCCTGGGAAAAACTGATTATTGATCATTAGTACATATCCAGTCTTGATTTTATAATTGAAATTTTCTTCTCCAGATGACTCCTGACAATGGACAACCGCTGTTGAAAGAAAATTATTGCCACGATCGTCATCGGTTTTTTCATTAACATTACTAGATCTTCAATACAATATGAACCTTACTGCATAATCATCAAAACTATAATCATCACCATCACCATTTTCGTAACTACCATTATCAGTTCATCCACCACCATCACCATCATCATAATCATCATCATCATCATCATCATCATCATCATCACCACAATCGCCACTATCATCATCAATACGTGCATCGTCTTCATCAAATGCACCATCCTCTTTGACATATTACATTGTTCTGGGGCAGATCCAGGTATTTTGAAAAGGGGGGCAAAACTTCCAAATTTTAAACCCATTCCCCGAAATCCCTCACACACGAAACTTTCCATGAATGCCTTTGATGGCTGCTACAATACATCTTGTTTACGTTAACAAAAAAAAAATTTAATCCACACTTAATCAATAATTAATATTCATCTTTATTGGACCAACATCGTTTACTGATCAATGGAACATGAATTATTCGGAACATTATTCTTTTTATTCATCAATTAACAAAACTTAAAAGTGGAGAAGAATATAAATCCGACAGAACTGCGATGCGAACCCTGAAATGTTTCTTACATGGACTCTGGGGGAGGATGGTGTGAAGGAGAATATATAAGGGGCCAATAAAGTGGCGAAGTGTGACAACAACAAAAAAACTAAAATTTATGAACCTTTGGGATTTGTTTTGATCTTTCGAGCGATCAAGACAAAAAATGTATCCTTCCTAAAAATCGGCATGATGGTGCAAATTGTCGGTAAGATATTACCACAGTTATGCTCCAATGACTCCATACAAATCCCTCTAAAAACGGCTTGGTTCTCAAAGTCAGTAACCAAGCCAATTTAAAAAGGATTTGTATGGGGTCATCGGGGCATAACCGCGGCAATATCTCCTCACTGATGAGTGGTGAAATGCTAAATTTCGGCATGGAGACATTTTTCATCTTGTTCTTTCTGAATATAACAACCAAATTAATGATTTCACAAATCCAAATTTGTGACGTCATCACTTCGGTACTCTACATGTCAATGACTTATGCCCTGCCATAAATTTGAATAAGGCTAATACAGTCTTATACCCCCACTCTGACCACTGACTGCATTTGTCTTGGTGATCCTGGAGTCAAATTCACCACACTTTATAAATAGAGAGCTTAAGCACCAGGCGTTCTTGTTGTCACGGAGGCCAACCGGAACTACACTGTCAGCAGATGTCGCATACCTGAACAAGTCGTGCGGTCGTGGTGATCGTCACGGAGGCCTCTGTGTTGGTCTATCAGAACTGCAAAAAGTTTTTCTTTTTTATCAAAGGAATGGCTTCAAGCACCGAACACATCGTCAATAAATCTTTGTAAGTAAATAATTTACTTACAATTACCTTAACATTGACATGGAAAGTGCGCACGTACAGTTTGAGTTTCTTTTTACGAGTCGTGACACAGCATTAAACCAAACGAGTGAGTTTTGCGATACAAAACGAGTGAATAAAAATTTACAAGCACTTTCCATGGTTATTTTATGTTAATCATCGAGATTTCCGCCTCAGAAAAATATATGAAAATTAATTCAAATTGTTCAGTCTGAACTGGAATCAATAACAGAATTCATATTAGGGACAGGAAACTCGTCATAGACGGGAACCACGTTGCGTTAGTCCACGTTAAATATAAGAGTGAGGTATTAAGTCAGTTTTGTTGAATGAATATTTTACCTATGTCCGGGAACTTTCGAATTTTTTGAAGAAAATAATAGTTGTTGAACTCAAGTATAGATAGTAGAAACGTGCTAGTAGCCAACTTGAAGCCACTATATTGGGCAACCTCGTACCCAGGCTCATTTTACTGAGACCCTGGTTGCGGCTGGTGCCAAGCTGTCAAAATTATTTCGCAGCGAGGGTGAGCACTGGTGGCAATTTTGTCTGTTTTGTTTACAAAACCGACTCACGTTGCTGACTTTAGAAGCAAGTTTAGAAATTTTATTTTTAAAAAGGGATCTTTTGTCGGTTCTCCCGACGGATTACAACAAATCGCTTCTTCATAAAATTTTAACTTGACTCGTTCGAAGTCGGTTTCTCCCGACGGATTACAACAAATCGCTTCTTCATAAAATTTTAACTTGACTCGTTCGAGAAAGAGATCAATCTCCCTCAATAGTACAGTAGTTACTGATCTGCTGTTTAGGTCTGAACAGGGAAGTGAAACTGAAAGATGTTGTCTTTGGTGTAAAGAAAATGTTTGATTGAGATAGTTTCGTTTAAACCCAAATGGCAAGGAAGCCGCTCGAAAATTGTGGCGGGAAAATACTGAAACCTTTCTAACAGCCAAAGAAGGACTGGAATTTTCCAGAGTGAAAATTTCAGTTATTGTTCTGCCGTGAAAGCTGTTGTTTTGGACAAGGCACACTAGATCCTTAAGTAGTGAAATTTCAGTCCTTTTTTTGGTTAAAAATAATTTATTATTCAAACTTAACATATTTCAGATCCACGATTTACTCTGCACCTTGTGAACTTTTACGTGTTATATTAGGTAGAAAATGTTTAAATGAATTGTGGTTCACTAGTTGATTGTTTGAAATCAAATTTATTTTATTTTGCGGTTATATTTATAGACTAGTACGACTGTGGATATAGTCGCTTTGATTTACCGATGTAAATTTAAGAAAGTTCGAAATTATATATTACAATATTAGAATCGGAATAATTTGTGAGTTCATTTGATTTGCACATGGCTGCACAATGATTTGGTTCATATATACCTTATTTGCAAGATGAAAGCCTATAATATTGCTATTAAAAGACTGGCATCAAAGTTCTATAAGCTCTGTCATGAATAATTGAGTTGCTCTGAGCTTGAAGGTTTTTCCAAAACTATTCAATATTGTCTAATCGCCGATCGCAAGGCTTACACAAAGATGTGAAGGTAATTATTGAGGTTTTCTAAAAAGTATTTCAGCAGTTAATAACAGCGACGCATTACGTGCTTCAGATGATCAGAAACCACTTTTTTTCTACAAAACCGATAACAACCTGAATTTACCGCTAAAATTTTTTTGTTATATGTTTTGTTGCCATTGAACCAATTGTGATTTTTGCATAGACACAAACATATTATAACTGTCGATGTGACATCTCCTGTGCCACCCTACCCTAGGGCCTTAATTTTTTTGTGACCAGCCGCAACCATGGTCTTCACGTCATCACTACGTCAGTGAAATGAGCCTGGGTACGAGGTCGTATATTGGATATAATGCAATAGTTTTTGAAGTTGAATTTATATTTGCTAATATGTAACTTAACAAACGGCAGCACTCACTAATTATCAATTGCGCTAGTTCTAATTTATTTGGCCGATATTCTAATGTCCAAATAAATTAAAAGTCCGCTGACCGTTTTGTAGTACATCGCGGACTCTTCCTCCCCCAACGCCCGTGGAAAAGCGTCACCCATCACAACGGTGTCTTTATCTTTCTGCGTACAAATGTAGCAAAACTTTATTCTCGTACGCGTTTCGTTTAACTTGGATCTTTTACAAACTCACATTTGTAATTGTACTAAAGCACAAAACAGCTGCTATTTTGAGATACTCAAATAATAGAAGTTAATTGGCCGGATTTACGTGTTTGTAAAATGTTTACGCTAGGGAAGCAAAAAATATTTGGTTAAGTTAAGTTGTTTTTGGATGATGAGGGTCATGTTTGTAGCTAAAACTAAGCATACGTTGTCGGAATATTTTAATACAGTAGATACTCGCGTATAAAAACCTGGATTTACAATTTTACAATTTTAAGTCTTTTAAATCCTCCACATAGTAACCTATTCAAGCTAAAATTTCAAGTTAGGTTCTCAACAGTGGACTTGCTGATGAAGTTAATAGATTTAAAAGTCACTTGAAATAACATTTTTTCTATAAAGCCAAAGTACGGTTTTGTGGCTGTTGTGCTCATCATTCCAATAAATTCTCTTAGCTATTAGTTTTCGAAAGTAATTCACAATACTCTTTTAATATCAAAGCTTTCTCAGTTCAAGAATCCTGACATGGCTGGTCAGTATTTGCGACCTTTGTTTACAAAATTTGAAATTCTGGGCTGCATTGAGCTAAACCAGACCTAGTTTTAGCATTTTGTCTCTATTTTATTAATTTTTCTTTATTTGGTGAGAAAAAAAGTGAATAAAGATTTTACGGTTATTTACTATTTCGCTGTTCATGTTAATGTAAACCATTCGGTGTGACTTTGTGCCTAAATGTGCACTGTCACGTCACTATGGCGGTGCGGATGAATTATTTTTGGTAACCGCCGACTGTATAGTACGGTCTGAGCTATTGGCAGCCCCCCAATGATTTCCTCGATATTTTTTCAAATTTTGCTCTGTTGGTACTTGCAACGGTTATGTTGGATACTTCAGCCCAGTAGGTTGTTCTCTTTTAAACCAAGAGCCACGGTCTGTGCCAGCGAGTTCTTTTTTGATGATAACAATTTTTTTATATTATTTTGCTTTTATTTGAACATCTTTTTATCTGACAGACCGCAAAAAAAGTGCCACGCGTCGCACTTTAAAAGTGCCATTGTTTTTATAGTGTTATCAATCAAATCACGTCACAACACTAGCTGGCAGATTATGCGGCAGAGATTATTAGAAGTCATACATCACGGCATGGACGAGATCTCAGTTGGCTTATTCAAGCCGTGTTGTTGCCAGCTTGACTACAGAATACCTTGCAACTGTCGGTAATTTATTCGTGTGCATTCGTCGTTCTTTAAAAATAATTGCGCAGAGAAATCAAGAACAATAGTTGCTGGGTATTCTGTAGTTACACCTTCTTGCCTAATCTTTTTGAATGTGCATCGTTTCCTGTGTAATTCCGCCCAGGATGCCCAAGTTTGTTAGTATTTGGTACTAGGACCCCCAAATAAGGATAAGCTAAGGGAATCTAATATCGCTAATCATTATGCTGTTGTGGTCACTCTGCCATTTATTTATTTATTTATTTTTTTTTTTGGCACGTTTAGTCTTTCAATTTATTGTAATTATTGTATTCATGTACATGGCGAAGCAAATAAGATAAAATAAAATAAAAATAAATAAAAATAATCATTCTTTGGAATCGGGACAATTCATTGAAAATTTTTGAAAAGAGCCGTGTAATAGACTTGCTGGGTTGTACAAGGGTGGGTTAAATTTAACTCTGGGTTAAACGAAAATTACAGCAGCAGCTGCTTTTCTCAGGAAAAGATTACGGTTCTTATAAAATACTTCTCGGATTTTCCAAGGACAAAACTTGTTAATCCCAAATTTACCGGTCAATTCCGACTTGAAAAGTTGGAAACAAAACCATGGGTGAAAAATAAAAACTTAACCCTGGGTTAGGGCTAATCCGGTTTTGAACAAAAAGGCGCTGGGAGCTAACCTGCGATTGCTTAGTAACCCGTCCAATCGAAGTCCCTGCTGAACTCTACAGAAACTGGAGATAAGCGCTTGGCCGGTAAAGGATTTTGCTTATTTATTGTAAATCAGAAATTTCCAGTCTTAGTCTGAGTCTGAGTAAAGCTGTGTGTATAGCTGCATATAAAAGGTAATTATATAATCTAGTTATTTTTTTTACACTTGGTCTCGGTTTCCGATGCCATTTTGGCGGGTAGGTAAAATGGCTTATATAAACTGCATGTTTGTATGGGAATCCAACGTTTACAAAACTGTAGTTTGAAATGTTTGTGAATTGAAAACTTCGAAATTTAGACAGAGGAATTTAATGGCACAGTTTGAGTCCCTTTGCCACACTAGAAAGTGCCCAGTCGTGTTTTGAACTTTCCATACACTTCTTTGTAGTTTACCGCAACAAAAGACAAAAAGTACACAAAGCGTCACAAGGTCTCGATATGTTAACGGGTTTTGTCGATCAATACTACTATGAAATACTTTGGTTGAAGATAGAGATTAAAAACAAAAGAAGAAGACTAGCAGAAATATAGTTGGTATGGTTCACTGCTCTATCGTATTTACGTCTCTTCATTTGTCCGATTTCGTGGTTGTTTCCAAAAGCTTTGAATTTTCATGCGCCAATTGCAATTTTGGATTCTTGCCTCTTGGTCTTGGTGTCCTGGTGTATCTTTTGTGACACATTTGTGGCGGCCTGCTTTTTTTTCATACTTATGTTTTGCATTGATTAACCTATAAAAACTGACTGAAAACACCTGGGTATAGGAATTTAGCTTTAGCTAAAGATGTAAACAGTGAACTTCATGGCCGTAGCTAGCATGAGACGAGACGAAGCAATTGACGCGTCTTGATTTTGGCCTTTTTTGAGAATATAGTCCCTAGATTAGAAAAAATTGAATTAGTTAAAATAAAACCAGCTAATATAAGGTGGATGAATTGAGGGGAAAAGCATTTTAATGAGGTCAATTCCTTTCATGTGAACTATGAGTAGCGGTTTTTCAACTGTTGTCTTATACAGAATCACGTTACACTCTGTGAAGCTTGTACATTGCATTTCGATGAATTTGAGTGTCAGACATTAACCACATAAACACAGTACTTCACTTTATTTTTTATCAAGAACGATTAAAATTTTGTCCCTGTTGAGGCTCAAAATGTTCTTATTCTTTCTTAACTTAACTCAAAGCCATACATTATATCTGTAATTTTTATACGTGTAGTGACCGGTACAAAGTTTGAAGGAGGTTCGGCAATATTATGTTGTTCAGCACAGTATTTGTTACAGTTGGAGTTTATTTGTATTGATAAATTATAAAAGAACTTAGTATGATTGCCTACTGCGTTTCACTATGTTTAATTACTTTTTTTCCCTTAATATTTTCATTTCAGCCTCAAATTGTTCTTAATTTATTCTTATTTTTCAAGCGATTTGAGCCTCACTGTTCTTATTAAGTTTGTTCGCAATTAAAAAAAAGTGTAGCAGCCTATTACATGCAATTAATACGATTTTAATAGAGTACATGCAATGAAATTCGAATGTGTTTTCCATTTGAATTTGTATAAACCCTATACTCGTCCTCTATTGCTAATCTCGTATCAATGGTATTTACTATCGTTCAGCCGATAAAAGGCGAACCTCCTAGCTGCGCTGTTTTTCTTTTTTTAAATAACGCTCTTTTTCTGAAATTTCGTTTTCAAGAGATATTTGATAAATTTAGAGAAGCGATGCTCCAGCGTACGACACCAGATTAGAAAATCAAAGGCATCCTGTGTGGATGCTCGTGGTGTGACTCGCTCGGCTTCATACGACACACGATTGGCTAAAACCACGAACGACTAAGAATTAACTCAATATTTCTTAGCGAGTTTTAATTGATTGGATGACCAGTGATAGGAAAGCACTAAATCAAAAGGGTCAAAAGGAGGTACGTCCACAGTTATTTAATCTCCCCCAGCAGTTCAGCGGTTTCACAAAACAAAATACACGAACCAGTCCAGCTATGCTTTTCCCGCGAAAAATAAATAGTTCAAAGTACAAGGTGTCGGAGATTTTCAAAACACCGTGGGTTGCGTTGATCTTTTCGATAATAGCTTTGATTGTTATTCTGGATTTGTAGAAGAAGAAAAAGCACTGAAATTATTTGCTAATACGAAATTTTTACCGTATCGCGATTTACAGTCCAGTACGAGACAAAAGGGTTTGTAAAGGACTTATTCGAAAAGTCGGTAAGAATTTCTATGTGTATATTTAATATGTTTTAGTTTTTTGGAGGAATTTTGTACAACGGAGACGGCCGAAGTTTCTTTTGGCTCAAACAAAAAAAAAAGAAAAAAAGAAAAAGTTAATGCATGGGAAAAATACGCAAAACTTTTAAAAAACCAAACAAAACAATT
>JAOBBB020226374.1:0-11477 GCA_025331005.2 Zoanthus gigantus | reverse complement strand
TGATGTTTCCCGAGAATAAAAAACAACAAAAAAAAAAACATCGAAATTCAAAGCAAACAAAACATATGTTTCCTGAGGGAGCAGTCATTAAGTGTTTTGTTATTTAGCACAAAGAAAATAAACCAGAATTATTAAATTTTCCCGCTCTCAAACGTGACGCACGACAGCAATGTTTACCGGTTCGTCAACAATTTTCGAGATGTTGACCAGTCAAGGAACATTTGATTTGAACTCATCCACGTGACTTCGATTAAGCCAATGAGAGTACGCATTCGAGTCGACAACGACTAGCTATATAACAATATTCCGCATTTACCTCATAAATCAATATTTTGGGTTCTCATTTGGATTCAAAGTATTGGGCTTCAAAGGGGAGCAATTAAATAACACCAGCATTTCTAGACGGTACAATTTATTATTAGCTAGTTCATCTCTTTTCTACCTTAATAACGAGTACAATGGTCAGAAGAAATCAGGTAATTTGATTACCAATAGTCCTTTTGCGATGCCAACAGAAAGATTAAATCCAGCTCTTTAGTAAATCACTACAAGGATAAAAAATCAGTCTCGAATAGATAAATAAATAACTTTGTTAAATATACTGTTACAACAATCACTAAACAATTGCCACTGAAATATCCAAAGTATCCTGCATGTGAAGTAACACCTTAGCATCTTTAAAGCAACAATACTCCTATGGCAAGTTCTAGCGTTGTAGTAAACATGAAGAGTGGTTCTTATCTACCCTACTTATTTCAAGTGGAGTGACTCCTGGAATGTGTTATCAGGAAATAAGCTCTCAGCAAAAATTATGGCAGACTAAGAGTTTATATTGGATCATTTTGATAATTTCTTTCGATAAACGTTTCTTACTGATTCGGACCGTCTGCCATATTTACTCTCCAGAACTTTCCAATCCAAAATTGTCTAGGTACATCTCCACACAAAAATGCTGCAAAAATAAAAACCATGAAATAAACTGTAAGTGCCTTTGCATTACAACAAGAAAGAAGAAACTGATGTACATTTCGGCCTCAACTAAGAATGAACGACATGTCAACAGCATGGATAGACCAATGCTCAATGGATAACCAAATAGTGCATAAGATCGAAAGGTCCAAATACCTTAGTATCACTCAATCAGTTGAAGAGAATGACATTAAATCTATTTATTTGAAAAAACAAAACAAAAACGAACTACCGCTACAAGAAGGTCACTGAAAATAGACTTCAAGTATCACAGCCAATCAGAAGGTATGATTTACCACTTGCAGAGTGGTGCAAAAAGCTAAAAGGTTTTTCATTTGCATGAGTGATGGGATTATTGCTTTGCAGTCCGTTGTTCCTCAGTGTAATGGTCAAGTAAATTGTTTCTTTTTCCTGTTGGCTAATATTTAACCATCTTTTTACGTATAAATCCCTTGGCTAAGACTCTTGGTTAAATGTAAATTTATGTATATATTAATAAAAATCTGCTAAAATTTTTCGCTGATTCTCAGCCTCATCAGGCGAAATCCGCTCCAGCACTTGGTAGAGGACACACGGAGTGACCTAACCAGCTTTCGCAATTCATGTTAGACTTCATAAAAATTACGCACCTTTTTCTTAAGTTATTGCACGAGGGAGTCTAAAATTGGAAATTAGGGGAGTGCGTTTGATGTAAATAACTCCACTCATATTTCTGTGCAATAGCTTTTAAAACAAATCAACAAACTTCACTCACCTCCAAAAAACAACCACACCAATGACGTAGAAAAACGAAGCTGATCGATATTAGTCTTGAAACAAGACACCACGTTCGCATGAAGTCGAGGCATTTTAAGAGGGTTGCCCGTACGAAAATTCTCAAAGCAGGATAGCATCAAGCCTGAGCCTGTGAGCAATGGCAAAATTAGGATGCGTTCTCCTTCGTCGAATGCAATAAAAAAGGAGTGGGCAGGAAAAAGGAGGGGAGCAGGAAAGAAAAGCTGATATTTTTTTACTTTACCAAACGCTAGTATTTGAAATATCTTTTTTGTTTAGGAGGAGGAAGATCTTGATGATGATTTAGATGATGACAATGAGGAGGCTGATGAAGATGAAGAAGATTATTACGATGAAGAGGAAGAGGAAATAACACCTAGGCATAATGTAAAGAAAAGGCCAATACCAAAACATGGCGGCTTTATTTTGGAAGAAGCAGGTGATAATAACATTGTTGAACAGCGACACTCTTAAATTAAGAAATTTTACAGAACATCTCTTCTCCAGTACCTTTTCTACAATTTTCGTTGCATGTTCTAGCAACTTTACTCCCCTGTACGCCTCACAACTCATTGCATCTCCTTTATTATTGAAAGTCGGTATACATGACACTCAGCGCCCACTCATCTGGCATTCCTCTTCCATCCAAAACACCTTGACACAGCTCCACCATCACACCAATCCCAATCTCCCCACTCGCCGCTATCATTTCAACACTTACTTCCGAGGGTCCAGCAGCCTTTCCCGCTTTCATTTCCCTTATCGCCTTCACCATTTCTTTCCAACTAACTCTCTCAACTGGTCCTTCCACCAATTCTGCCTTCACATTCTGATCCCATTCATTTTCTTCATTTATAATTCTTTCCATGTGCTCTTTCCATACTTTTTATATTTTTTAAAATTTTTAACTGTAACTTATGTCATTGGTTTCAAAAAATCCTCAAAATTTATTAAGTTTTTGTCTTGCTCGTTGGCACTTAGCGATAGCTACTACTAGTTAGAATTGTATACTATACTGTACTAACTCATGACCTCATAGATAAAAATTGCATTTTTGCCTTCCAGTGTAAGACCCTCTATCATTTAGGGCTGGAAACTAACTTTATCAGCCTGTTGCTAGTCGAATAAGAAGTATCCAATTGCCCTGGTGAAATATTACTTGGATCTGAATCAAGCTTTTAAAATTAAGATTAGATTAGAGCTGTTGAAGTATAGTTTCCAATTAAATAAGAAACTGAGCAGTGATCACAAAAGCTTCAAGTGACACTTGCCAATGAAACCCTATCATCTAGCGTACATTGTATCCTAACATCGTAATGATATAAGCATGGGGAGAAAAAGATAATGTAAACTTGACTGTTTATCACATACTTACCTCAAGCTGCTGTTTGAATAATGTGCCGCTAACCTTTGGTGGTGGAGGCTGTACAAGAACTCTTTTTTCTGTTGATACCAGGGTCAAAACTGTATTTTCACTTGATCTGTCATTGTTAAAATTTATTCGAGGAAAGGGGATTTTGTGGTCAAACCGGAACTCTTGATACAACTCCCGAAAGTTATAAGCTGGTTGAACAACATTACTGATTTTTGCAGCATCTGAATGCTCACAATTAATAAGATGTCTGTCTACTTGCACAACATTTGCAGCAGGTATATCTTTTTCAGCTAATGCCTGAATAGACAAATATTTCTCAGACCTCCTAACAGTTGAGATATTGTCAGCAACATCAATTTTTAAACTATTGTCCTCCCTTAAATCTGGTTTGATTTTTTCTCTACAAAGTTCTGATGAAATTGATTTGAAATTAGTCATTTGTTGAGCCACTGTGTTATCTAGGGACTCTCTCCTCTTCTTTATATCACCTTTTTCATGCATAATTAATGAAGAAGGAGCACTTTCAGCATAACAAGCACTTTCTTCTAATCTGCCTAGCAGCTCATTAGTATCTGATTGTAACCAAGCTGTGGCATTATCTGGTTCACCTGTTGCAATATATTCTTCTGAATCATTAGTTTCAGTGGAAGAGAAGCTATTAATTTCTTCAAGATTAACATTTTCATGGCATATCAAGTTGTTGGCTGGGAGTTCAGCTGTATCATATTTATTGCAGTCTTTAAAGTATGAATCATCAGTAGAAAACCTTTTATCATTTGTCAAGTTGAAATTGTTTGAGCTGATTAATCCTGAAGATTGATTAAAGTCACATGGGGCTGGACAACAAAAGTTACATCCTTGACAAGTTTCTTGATTTTCATCATGGTTTTGATGTATATGATGTAACAAATCAATACCGCCTTTCTTTACTGGGCTTTCAATATCTTGTTGTACTCTGCATGGTGACTGGGTGTTGCAAAAACTACCTTTGGTTTTATGACATGACTCAATGAAAAATGTATTTGCTTTTTTGTCCATTCCATCTGAACAAGCTGAATTACTAATAGTTTGATCTGATTCATTTAATATCTGCTTGTCAATATAATCCTCTGAAGAAACCTTTGAGTAAGAGTCTTGCAATGAAGAAGACCTTTCTCTTCTGGTACATTTCAATTCTTTAGGAACAATGTCAATACCATACAGCGTACTTTCCATGGTGTTTTCTGATTCAACACCTGGATCAATATTTGTGTCACTGCTATTTTTCTTTTCGCAATCATAACTAGGGTCTAATAAATGTGTGTAAGAAATGTTACATAACTGCTCAGGAGTTCCTGATTTGTTCATCACTTCTAACAGCATTTCTTTGTCACCCATGTGTAAGTTTTCCATACATTGTTGCAAGGAGCCCTTACTATCACTTTTAAACAGTTTATCCTGACACAAGTGAGATTCATCAGAGCCACTTAATGCATCTGCTTTTTCTTTCAGCTGTTCACAATCCTCCTTTCCAAGTTTCTCCCATTTGTAAGCGTTCTCTTGACGTTTTGGACTCTTGTAAAAATGTATTACCCCTATTTCAAAACCACGTTGATTTTTAATTTGATTTGTCTCTGACAGAAATGGAGTGCTCTCGTTGGTACTTGATTTGATAAGTGAGTCAAAACCATTAAACGAAGCAGTTTTCTTTACCCCGAGTCGTTTTAGTTTTATAGGGGGAGACAAAGTATCCTTTGCAGGACAAGTGTTTGATCGCTTCTTTCTGGGCCAACTATTATAAACAGGACCAGAAAATGCATAACACCTATTTCGCTCAACCGAACAAGAAGGAACAGCCATACGATCACAATTTGGCTTACTGTAATCAATATCTACCGCGTTCACTTTGGGGGGACAATTCATCTCTCGTGCGATTTCACTTAATACATTACAACTACTGACTTTCTTGTTTCTACCAGATACTCGTCGATCGGAACTAAAGTCGTGAAATGTTCCTGTTGCTGTATCGCAATGACAAACGGGAAATTGAATATGTTCTGTACAATTAAAATCCGCAGTCCTTTCCTTCAACTGCCTATCTTTTCTTCTCTTGAGGTTGTAAAAGCTTTTAGTTTTGTAAAATGAACCGTTTTGTTTTAATTTTAGTTTCCTAATTGAACAAGCAGAACAGTGGTCATGCTGTTGAGTTAAACAAGTCGACTCAGCAGCATTCAAACAAACTTCGACTTCGTTTTCTTTCTTTCCTCTATCAAACGCCGTTTTCCCTTCCTTTACATTTTTTGATCTTCTGGTAAACCAAGCAACTTTTTCCCATACCTTAGAACGGGTTTTATTCGTTCGCTTTGCCTCTGAAGTTCTGCTGTTCTTGTGTAAGGTTGCTGATGGCGTACCAAGATCATTAGGAGACCGCTTTCCTTGTTGAATACGATCGTTTTCCATGTCTTAAAAATAACTTCGGCGTTATCAATTAGGACTAAATTTGTAAGGATTCTTTTCCATCTAAAAAACTACGTACCACAAGAAAAACTAATTACTGTTTTGAAGAATAGTTTAATCTATTTGTAGCATGGTTACGAACACTTACGACTGAATACGAAAACTCTCCGACAACACCTCGCGAAAACTAAAAATAGCGTCATGACAACGAGGCTATATAAAGAAGCTACCGCTGGCTAGTGACGCACACACCCCGTTGGAATAATTTCTTCTGTAGGAAGAAAGGTTGTTGCAGTGCCTTTAAGACTTTATATCTCGTTCAGCTTGTTCAAATATCAGCCAGTTTTTTTGCTTTTTTAGGTGAGAAAAATATATGTTCTGATCGCTTGTTAGAATTCGGGAAGAGATGTTGTTTTTGAAAATTTTTAGTACTAATGTTTTGACTGTTTTGATTCATAGGTTACCGAAGGTCGGAAGAGACGTTTCAAATATGCGAGAATATAAATTGGTTGTTCTTGGCTCTGGCGGTGTAGGAAAAAGTGCTTTGGTAACTCTCAATTTTGTAGTTACTTGATTTTTCCTCAAACTTTTCAAAATATGTTGATAAATGGACGAAAGAATTTCATCTTTTTGAGTTAGCCGGTTGTACTATGAACCGTTCGTTTATGTTGTTCAAATTATTTTTTAGATTCAGCCCAGATTTTTATTTACTAAATTTTCGTCCGCAGACTGTGCAATTCGTTCAGGGAATTTTCGTTGAGAAGTATGACCCAACAATCGAAGACTCTTACAGAAAGGTTAGTGTAAGGTGCTGTTAAAACGAAAGATAGGGAGGAAACAGTAAGCTTTTTCTTTGTTTTTTAAGAGAGTTGAAACTGACAAGCGTTTTTGTTTGCAGCAAGTCGAAGTCGATGGCCAGCAATGCATGTTAGAAATCTTGGACACCGCTGGGACGGTAAGTCTTCTGTAACGTAATAATTCTCGTGGTTTGAATGTTGAAATCTATTTTGTTGGCATTTGTGCTATGCAACGTAGGAAATAAAACGTTCGGTAAATGAATATTTTTATAAATGTCGTTTATAACTTAAAAGTACTTGTCAGCAAAATAAGTTTTCAAAGAGTTTGTTTCTATCAGTTCAATTGTAACGAGTCTAATTAAATGTCGCCGTTTATGTGAGATGCAAAAATTCGTTGAGCTTTGAGCATATTTCATTTTACCTAATGCGAATTATAACTATTATTCATATCTCAAAGTAATCCGTGCTGGTAAATTCGACCGCTTGTTTTCAAAATCTCTTTTATGCAATGCGATATCAGTCTTACACCAGACTCGAGTAAAATATACTCTTGAATTTTTGTGGTAGACAGATATAAGGATATAAATCTTCTTGGCAAGGTTTTAAAAGTTTTTATCAGGTTAATGCAAACATAACACATTGTGTATTAGAAGTTAACCCTTTTCTTTTTGGAACACAACTTTACTCTGGAAAAATTCCATCAGTGTCAATGAGATATTTTTCCCACTTTTATCAAAATTCTCAGAGTGGCTGTGTGAATGAAATTTTTTTTAGCTGTAGAACTTTCCAAATATCCAATATTTTTTGTTGTTGTTCTCCTGTACTGGCTAAAGCCTAAGGAAAGATGAAAAGATGTCAACCAGTTTTAAATCAAGTCACTGTTATGCACTTTTTATCGTAAAATAGAGTTGACTGTGATTGAACATTTTAGATAGAAGATGTATCACTTATAAAAAATCAAATTATATATATTTTAAATCTATTAAGCTTCAAGAGCTCATTAGAGGCACTTCAGAATGAAAGTATGTATGACACATAGTTTACATTATCAATAACTGAGAATCTTATTTTAATTTAAAAAAATATTTTTTTGTTTTATTAAGAATATACAAAACAAGTGTTTCAGTCTTTAAAGCAAGAACAAAAGTTTTTTCAAAAATGCTTTCTGATTCCTATTTGTTTAATTTTAAATCTCCAGTAAATCTCAACCTAATACCAATACTGAACACTAACTTATTTCCTCTTACATCACCAAATAAAATAATCCGGCAGGGATGGATACAGATTACTTCAGAATTTTTCAGAATAAAGAAAATGATCAAGTAAAATATACAGCAGTCTTTTCCCTCCCTTATGACATACAGACTGTCCTTTAGGGTCATTTTCATTAAAAGTTTTGTTTCAAAGGCCAAAATTAGGTTCTTCCCTGGGCAGAGTAATATTTGGAAAAAGGTTACTCGGTACCAAGTTAGAACTAGTCTGACCTTTCCACCCAGGATGGGCGGAGGAAGGGTACTTGGGTCAATTTTTGCTGGGTTTGTGCTGCTGGCCTCTCAGAACCTCTACACCATTAAAGTCTATTCTGTGGCTAATTCTAGACCCCATCTTAGTCACTTTTGGGCAAACATCATTTTCATGATCCCAACTTGTGCAAGTGGTTAATGTTTTAGTTGTGATTTTGAGAACAGAATTCAATGTGAGCTGTCTGTTAAATATTAAAACAACAGCAGCAACCATTTTTTAGCAGTGAATCTTCCTATTTTTAAATCCCTGCTTACCAGAATTTTCTCATTCCAGAAATCTCGAAAATGTGTGAGCCCATTCTAGTAACTCTATGAAAATTGTAACCCCATTGGTCTTCGACAAATTTTGCCTCAAACGATTGGAATAAATTAGACCTTTCAATAAGACAAAGGGGGGAGGGTGTTCTTTGCCTTGAGAAATATAGTAATCAGAACTGAGGTTGAATTTAAAGTGCAAGAAACTTTTAAGTGGATGAGATGTGAATGGCATAATCAGAAACTTTTGAGACCTTACTCAAGGTACCATTGTGTACATATTAGTTTGTTCAAATATGAAAATTATCATATTTTGACATCTTATTCAGACTCGATGTTTATTTGTGAAGATCTTTTCATCAAAAAAAAACAATCCCATTTTGATCTGGATTTATTCCTGTAAACAGGGGTGGCAGCAATCTCTCCAACTCCCACTCTCCATCTTGCTTGATGCTTCATGGCACCTCCTTCTCCAAACCAACACTCTTGCTCTCCTTCTTCTTTTGCATCTTCCACGTCTTCTTTGGTCCTTTGTGGCTTGCCATTTGTGAAGATATTTTCTGAGTAAACAAGTCATTGTACAGTGAAATAAAGTGAGTTATCTCTTTTAATAAAATGAGTTGACTAATTTTGAATATTCAATATCTTCTTAGGAACAATTTACAGCAATGAGGGACTTGTACATGAAAAATGGCCAAGGTTTTGTGTTAGTATACTCAATAACAGCACAGTCTACTTTCAATGACCTACAAGATCTCAGAGAACAAATACTAAGAGTGAAGGACACAGAAGACGTAAGTAATACCTTTCCAGTTTTATCATAGACTTTAATAAGTAATGACTAGAATCAATTTTAAACATTATAGGGACTTTACTAAGAGCAGTAATTAAATAAAAAATATTGGTATTGACTAATGATTTCTCCAGTCGTTTAAAAGATACAGTTAAACCTCAATTATTCAAATTCACTTCTTATCTGGAGCAAAGAAGAGTTTTCTTGGATTTGCCTCATATTTTTTTTGTAACTTTAACCCAGATAATCTTGAAGCATGAGAACTGCAATTCACTTACTTAAAGTTATTTTTACTTCACTTCAGTTACTTTTCTTGTAATTATTTTATTCTCAGTTACTGGAAGTTGATTCTCAGTTTTGTGGACTGAGCCATGTAATATTTTGCACTAATATGTTAATGGTGGTGGTAATGTAAATGGCAATGGTGATGTTAATGCAGGGTTGAAAATAATGCCTGGTCAGTGGCCGGACATGATGTCTAGCCCAATCATTTTAGCTTGGTCATAACCTGTTTCTGTCTGGACAACCTTTTTTACACAAAGAAATATACATGTTATTGTTGTTTTTTGGGTGTGTTTGATTTCTGTTACCTTGATTGTTGTTCTGAGCCTTCACTTTGTATTGCCTTTAATTACAAATGCTTCTGTAAGCTTTATTATTTTTACGGAACCCATGAACTTTACTCATCGTACAAATAGAGTTTTTTGAGAAAATTTCTTAAGAAATTGTAATTACATTCAACGCTGTCAAATATTATGGCTTATGAACTAATTATTACTTTTTGTTTCCTTCCAGTTAGTAATTTGCATAATCGTTATTGACACTAGTAATTCATTGTTGTTGTTGTTCATCACTTATTAAGCATTTTAGGTATATTATCCAATAGATACATGTCTGCTCATTAATATTTTATCATTTTCAGCTACCGTGAATAAAGATTCTTGATTTCTATGTATGGGCTATGATTTTCTTTACACTGTTGTTTTTGTGAGACAACAATTATAAGCTGTTGACATAATTTGTCAACTTTATTATTATAAGACTATAGATGTTTTTTTATGTGAGTGCAACATCACTCTTACAGCTAATATTGTACTCACAAAGTAAGTTGAGAGAAAAAAACATTTTGAGTTAAATTTTTCCTAAAGAGTGACTGGTCACAATGACTGGCAACGATTTGACCGTTCAAGTTGCTCTCTCAGCTGAACATTGTCCAATGACCATTTGTTATCTTTAGCCCTGTGATAGTGAAAGTTACTGTAGTGGTGATGTTGATGTGGTGGAGCAAGTGGTGGTGGTGATGATTAGAAAATCATCTGCAAATCTTTGGTTACCTGCACTAGATACTGCCTAGATATTATATTTTACTATGAAATAAAGAACAAACATTTACTACATACTTAATCTTCAATGTGGTTATTACTGTTTCAAATGTTAGAAAATCAGGAAAACCAGTTCTAGTGCACAATTTACCTGTCTAAATCATGTTTCACTCTCTCTTGCCTCAAGGTACCAATGGTTTTAGTGGGAAACAAGTGTGATTTAGAGGATGAGAGAGTTGTTGGGAAAGACCAAGGACAAAATTTAGCAAAACAGTTTGGAAATTGGTAAGTTTACAAAATGGTAAATTTTACTAAGAGGGAGATCGAAAATTTTTAATTTTAACTCAAAGGAACTGTACACTTTTGAAGTACCAGCAAGAAACCTCAGGAAATACAGTAGAGCTTTCTGTGTCTAAGCTTAATTCTGTCGTATTGTGTTTTTTTTTTAACTTAAACATTTTAACGATAGAATTGACTTGTAGAAGAATGTTATTTAAAAAAATAAAAGAAAAAAAAAAGTTTAAAGAATACTTTATATGTAGAAAATCATAAAATTAATTATTTTAAGTATTAATCAACTATCCTTTAAAAAAGCAATTTGTTAATTTATGTTAATGCAGTAATAATTCCCTTGATTCTTGGGACTACAGTACAAGATTAAGCCATTTAAATTTATGAAATAATTAATTCAGTGTTCACACTGTTCTTCAAAATCCTAGAAAGTCCTTAAAACTTTAAACTTCTGAGGTCTAGAGAAACAACTGTAAAGCTTCATATAATTTTGATGTTATTAATTCTGCTTTTTTTTTAACTTCAACCCGACTGTTGTGGCAGCCTTTCATATGGACTGAATTTTGACATAGTGCTTAGTACTCCTGGAATTCCTAGAAAACCCCTGGAATTTTGTGGAAAATTTTTCATCATTTTCAAAACAAACCAAAACCTGCAGCAGAAACATCTGACTCATGATTGTACATTTTTTATTTTATGTAGACTAACTTCCAGTGGCTGCTACTGTGGCAGAAATTACTTGATATTGTTTTGTTTTTGCTGAGTGAGAATTTGCAGTTGGTCCAGGAAATATAAAAAATCCTTGAATTTTGTTATCATCAGTCTGTAGGGCCATTTATTTAGGAGAAATTAAGGTATATCTTGTATTATTATATCCACACCCACTGGATATGAGCAATCGCGCGCTCTGATTGGTTCCTCTACTACTAGGATATCAGCTCA
>JAOBBB020226373.1:0-20341 GCA_025331005.2 Zoanthus gigantus | reverse complement strand
ACTTTCTTAACCCTTTATATATTTACTCAATACCCATAATCCCTTTCCTTTCTCGGACCAAGTCCTCTGGTCCGTGCTGGTAAAATAACTATTTCTGCCAATTCCGCAGGCTTCACTGTCAGAAATATTATTTTTTAGGCAGATACTTTCCTTTAAACTTTGAAATAGAACAAAATAGGGAAATCAATATAAATAATGTTTGGCAAGTCTTGGAGTGATGACAACAAAGGAAGTGATATTGAGGAAATGAAATTTCAGTTGGTATTTTTTTTGACTGACTGTTACCATGGTGCATCACTGTTAATTGACAATTTCACAACTTTATTTGTTTTGTTTAGTCTTTGTGTAAAGAAGTGTTAATTTTATAAATTAATATACCTTTTTGAAAAGAACTTTAAGATGCCATTGTTTCAAAAAACTCATCTGTAATACAGACATTTTGCTCTGTCCCTTCAATATTTATTTTCTAGACATTTGACCAGTAAGGTACAGTAGCAATTTTATTTTGTCTTAATTTTTCACAAATTTATTGAAAATATAAAAGAAATAACTGCTCATTAATAACGTCTGAGTTCTGGGTTATAATTTTTAAAAAGGTAATATATGATTAATTAACTAAAGTTAAAATTATACCTTATGTATTTTAGAATACTGGGTGTCACTACATTGGACATTGTCAGATCCAATACATTTGTTGCAGAGCTAAAAGTGAGTGTTAGACTTAAGTTATATCTCCAGTACTGTATATGCACCTTCGTAAATCATAAAATTTTATGTATTTAAAATAATGATGCTGCTATTCCTATAAATGGCTGCTACTGTATAAAAGAAGGGAAACTCTAGCTCATTTCTGTAATTTTTTTTAAAAGCAGACTCTTGAGAGTGTGTATTGACCTTTTGCAATGAATAAATTTGCAATGTTCACTAATTTGAAAAAATATTGTTAATTTTATGTTGTTATTTGGTTGAGCCCAGTTGTGAAGTAAATAATTAGTGTTATGAGATTTTCAAAGTTGAATTATCCTTAAAATGGCTGTTTTCAGTTACAGTGGCTGACACTGCAGCTATTTCATGTATTTAAGGTAATCATCTTATGGTCTGACATTATGATTAATGCAGTTGGTAGCCATCAATCCACAACATGTACGAGGTTTGAAAATAAGCTCTTTGGTGACTTGAACATTTCTAAGTCCTATGTTTTTGTCGAAGCTGATTCTAATTTTCATGCATTCTGCAAGTAAGAACCATCTTTGGCTGGGATCTAACCTGCCCTGAATTTATGCCCTATGCAAGTCCTATCCAGGGGACACAGACTCTTGTTCACAAATACAATTTAAAAAATTAAAAATAAAATTCGACTGAGGGCTAAAGCTACTGTTAAAATGTTTTTAAATTATATTTGAAATGATTATGCTTTATAAAAACATTTCAACATTAGCTTTAGGCCTCAGTCGAATTTTATTTTTAATTTTATAAATATGCTACTGAAGGACCACATCCTACAATTTAGAAAGCAGAGATATTAATGCGGCACCAATGAGCCACCTGATTTGTAAAAGGATATAGCTTGTGGTCCCATAATCAAATGAGCATTTCATTCATTCTGCTGTTTCTAAGAAATAACTTGCCAAGAGTTCTTCCTGTTGAAATAAAACAATTTTTTTTGTTTTGAACATTTTTGTACTTGATATAATTGTTAAAGATGTGGGTTTTATCCAAATTATTTTTACAGTGAGTGGTCTCAAAAACTTTTAGTTTGTTTGAGTTTGGTATTTCATTCATGTTTAAACACAGGGACTTGATGTCAATAATGTCAGTGTCCCTGTAATTGGAGGACATTCTGGAGTTACAATTCTTCCCCTGTTGTCACAGGTAAAGTGTGAAATAATTGAGGATTATTTTAAATGATGGTACCTTGCCAGGTTTTCTTTGAGGTTTTAGGTAGTCAGAGTTTTTTGAAAAGTTAGACTGCATCCTTCGCCAGGAGATCAAAAATCCCAGCATGTTCATCAAATGGGAGACTGGGAAGAGGAAATAGACTTGTCTCATCCCCATTCCTTTTTGCTTCTGTCTACACATCCGTTTCCTCTTCCCAGTCTCCCCTTTGATGAATGTGCATGGATTTTCGATCTTCCAGTGAAGGAAGAGACTGTTTTGCCGTCTATTAAAAAGTAGAAGTTGTGGGTCGAAGGACTCATGGATTTACTCTTGAAGCAATGGAAGTAGTTGGTAGAACCTTTTAGAGAAGCTGCAAACTCAGCTCTTATGTTCAACCCTGCTATTGTGATTAAATTTGCCTGATACTATGGACGACATATAGTGTTATATAATACTAAGTAGCTGTTCTAAACATAGTTAAAAAAAAAAAGAAAGAAAAAAAAGTTATAGTGAAAACAAAAAAAAAAAAAAAAAAAAAAAAAGGTAAGTTATAGTGAAAACAATCATGCTATACACTATTTGTCTAATGCCACACAGTTTTTTTTTGTCATGGTCTGCATTGCATAGTTTGTTCTCTTTATTATTATTTTAACTGCAATTCTTTGAAAGATCTTTTTTACACCATCCACTTCTTACAAAGTTTAACAACCACTACTGAGTAGGGAGCTAAAAAAGAAGGAAGAAGGAAGTTTGTTGGAAGGTAGATGTTGGTGAACATTGTCTTAAAAATAGTTCGAGGCTCTAATCAGAAGGAAGGAAGATGGAAACTAATCCATAAACAAGAAGTATGAGGAATAAAGCTGTTACAAAGCTTTTGTAGAGTTTATTGAGCCATGGACAGTGGCAGTGGAGTAGGGGGGGGGTCTACAGCCCCCCAAATAAAATATTTAGAGGTGCTAAGTGCCCCCAACCCCCACCTCTATCCCTCCTTCGATTCCATTACCAAAATTTTTACAAATGCAGGATAAAATCAGTTTGGCAAATATACTTATGGCCAAATCAGATGCTCTGCTGCCTCTGATGGAAGATTGGAATAAGAGAAAGTACCCCAGCGGAATGACCCATGAACACCCTAAATACTACAGTACTTAGAAGAGAGCAACAGATAAACATGACAGTAGAGAATCAGGGTTCACAGAGGTCTTGGTTAAAATTTCCCACTAACTTTTGTTTTGAACTCTTATAAAATAACTAAACATGGCAGAACCCAGTTTTTTTTACTCTGTTTGTTAAGCTGTTTTTGATTTATTGTGCTGCTCTTGTTTGTGCTTATTTTCTGTTTAATGCTTATCTAAATGAATATGAAATCCCTTGACAGACATCTCCAAAAGTGCAATTTACAGATGATGAAATTGCAAAGCTGACAGATCGGATCCAGAATGCTGGAACGGAGGTTGTCAATGCCAAGGCTGGAACTGTAAGTATTTCAGTGTTCAAATAATAAGCAATACTAAAAAAATGACATTTGTTCATTCATGGTTTATGGCTTTAAGTATCTTCGAGGCTTGCGTACATATGTGCACAGTTTCCATTCTTGAAATGAACTCTTAAAAACTTCTTGGCTTCAATGGGTGTCAATCCAATGATCCCTCTGATATTTAACATATGAAAAGAACAAGGTCCTTTCAGTTGATAGATTCTTTTCTCTCAGTTAGGGTTGATGAAAAACTCCTCGACTGAGGCATGCGGCCAAGAGTATCCTTGGTTTTATTTGAACCTATTTGCAAATCAATTCAGTTTCATTAATTCGTGTTGCATCAAATATTTTTTGACAAACTTTGATAACAGTGAGTGATTCATGCCCATAACGCCGGAGAACCTTGGAGAAACAATACAAATATAAGCTTGCATGTTTGAATTAAAGAATTTATCCATTTTTTGTTCTTGTCACTCGCAGAGTAGACGAACTGAATATGAATAACAATGCTCAAAATTTTAAATTGTTAACATAACATCGCTTGACTTTCGAAAACAAAATAATTAATTACTTAAAGACAAGTTCAGGGGCTCTGAGATTGACAAATTATATCCATAGTTTGAAAATAGAAAAAAGATATGAAAATTAGAAAATTTTTCAATTTCTTCGTCTTATCACAACGTTACAAACAGAAATTATGACAAAATATTAAATCAAAGGGCTCTTAGAGCCAGCTTATTCATGTAATGGACAATATTTAACAGTCTAATGATTAAATCATAAATTTTTTCCAAATGTTTTAATATTGAGTTCTATTACAAAAGCATTATATACAATTTTAAGTTAAAAAAAATAAAAAAAAAACTAAAATAAAAAAAATGTCACTACGGGCCTCGAACTAGGTCCGTGCACACGAAAGTCAAAAGTTCTATTAAGGAGCTACGCTCGCAGGACACTTTCACTTCCGACTACGGTCCACAATTTCTGTCCACAAATTTCGGTCTACAACCACTTCCGTCGACGTTTCACCCCCACGATACTCATTCATTGCTTGCGCATAAATGAGCTAAAATGACACTGAAAAGCCCCGTTTGGGGAGTTGTTGTTATGGATTGTATCTCATTGTACCTGATTTTACCACCAAGAAGAGCTTATAAAATCGATCTATAAAATTGTTTAAATTTCCCCTTGACCCTTGAGTAAACTCGATTATTTTATTATTTTTTGCTTTCTATTTTATTTTTTTGTAACTGTGATGATTGCATTTTTTTATCTGGTGTGATCCCTGTGACAGAGGTCAGATTTACCTCAAAGCCATTGTCTTAATGCCTGTTGGCCTTCTTGCTCATTCATAAGCATCTTCTTTCTTCATGCAAATATTCCCACTATCCTCCTCCACTTGCCTTCCCGTGTCAACCTCAGCCATCCTCTTTTCCTCTGACCAACCATTTCATAATGTTGTGCCTCGCTTAGAACATCATCTTCTCTCCTCAACATTGATCCATACCACGGGTCAGTAACTTTAGTTGCATTTTTACTAAACTGCAGGCTTTTATGAACAGGAAAACGTTTCCTAAAAGTTCAACTCAGTTTAACTTTTTTACCAACAGGGCTCTGCTACTCTGTCGATGGCTTATGCAGGAGCAAGATTTGTTATGTCCGTGAGTGTTCAAATATCTCAAAGTACAGAAGGAATGATTTGTGTATCTCTTCAAAACTTTGATAAAATTTCCTTTAACTGTCACTTGTTAGGAGGGTTGTGGAGCTTTTTAGTACTTAACGTGATATTTGTTGACAAAACAAAATAATTAAGATCGACAAGATTCAGTCCGTATGTGACACCCAGGATCCTAAACTGGCTCCATAATGGAGAAAAGTGCAAAAGAAGACTGTTAGCCAACGTGACTCTCAATTTAAAAAATGTGTTCATTAACATTAGAAACACAAAAGTTATTAAGCGCTTCAACTTTTCGTAAGTCTTTCATGGACCAAAAATTCAAAACAGGAACGAGGTATTGTACATAGTGAATGCCCCTTGACAATGCTTGTACTTATTCAGGGATTAATTTTGTAGGTTTTACGCGCTTTGAATGGAGACAAGGGAGTTGTGGAATGTGCATTTGTGAAGTCAGACGTGACGGAATCAACATATTTTGCAACACCGTTAGAACTTGGAGTAAGTGTTTTTGATTTGTCAACGTTATATGTACAGTAAGACCTACAACTATCCAAACAAGTTCTATAAAATGTTATTAATTATCTGAGGTACAGAAGTTGCTTGGATGGTGTTAATAATATTGGTGGTGGTGATGATGGTGGCTATGATGTAGTGGTTACGATGATTGTGTTGGCTATGATGATGGTGGCTATGATGTAGTGGCTACGATGATTGTGGTGGTGATGTTGATGGTGGTGGTGGTGGTGGTGATAATGATGGTTGTGATGATGGTGGTTGTGATGATGGTGGTTGTGATGATGGTGGTTGTGATGATGGTGGTTGTGATGATGGTGGCTATGATGTAGTGGCTACGATGATTGTGACGGTAATGATGATGGTGATGGTGGTGGTGGTGGTGGTGGTGGTGGTGGTGATAATGATGGTTGTGATGATGGTGGTTGTGATGATGGTGGTTGTGATGATGGTGATGATGATGATGATGATAATGGTGGTTGTGATGATGATGATAATGGTGGTGATGATGATGACGGTGGTGACGATGACGGTGGTGACGATGACGGTGGTGGTGATGACGGTGGTAGTAATGATGATGGTGGTGATGATGGTAGTGGTGATGATGATAATAGAGAACTTAAGCACAAGGCGTTCTTGTTGTCACGGAGGCCAACCGGAACTAAACTGTCAGCAGATATCGCGTACCTGAACACGTTATGCGGTCGTAGTGATCGTCACGGAGGCCTACAAGCTGCTTTTTTGCTCCGTGTTGGTCTGTGAGAACTGCAAATTCTTTTTTAGCAAAGGAATGGTTTCAGGCACCAAACAAATCATCGATAAATCTTTAAGTAAATAATTTACTTAAAATTCCTTTAACACTGACTTTTGTTCCAGGTTCTTGCCGTATGTGTAACAAATTTTACAATTTAAAGTTTGTTTATGACTGAGCTCTTCAAAGTTAATTTTCGCGCCTTTTTACCCTGCGTGCGTCCGTCTTTGTGATACGCGCGCTGCTTAAGTAAAAAATTCGCGCCAAAAACGCCGTTCTCGATCCAGTCTACTCACGGAAAATAGACCTCCGACGTGATGAAATGTTCCGGTGCTTAAGCTCTCTAATGATGACGATGATGGTGGTGGTGATGATGACGACGGTGGTGGTGGTGGTGGTGGTGATGACGATGATGATGATGAGGGTGATGATGATTATAATGGTGATGAGGGTGATGATGATAATGATGATGAGGGTGATGATGATGATAATGATGATGAGGGTGATGATGGTGATGATGATGATGAGGGTGATGATGGTGATGATGATGATGATTGTGATGATAAAACAGCATTTAAATTGTAAATTTAATGCCACTCCTTAACTTGAATTTAATGAAGCAAAGTGAAATTCTTAATTGTTGGAGCAACATTTTATTCATAACAACTGATTATCCCTTTCGGGAAGTTATCACATAATAGCTCTTTACTTTAAATATTTTTATTGTTATTGAACTTCTTTGCCATAGCCTAATGGTGTTTCGAAGAACCTTGGCATTGGTTCCATGTCTTCTTTTGAAAAGGCCAAACTGGAAGAAGTAAGTGTGAAGTTCTTGATTAACTGAACTTTATTCTTCAACTGAAACAGTCGTAAAACCGAAGTTCAGATGTTAATTCTTCGTCCGAGTGAAGAAAGACAAGCGTCCAAAACGTCATTTTTTCCCACGGTTTTCAACTCAGAGTTGTAAAGTTCAGTTTGCTACCCTAATATTTCCATATGACGACAATCGAAAAAAGAAACAAAAATGAAAACATTAAGATCTACGTCGTTTTCAAGAGTTTGTCTTCATTTTATAAATTATTAAAATTTGTTCATTTGGTCCCGACATTATATTGGCCTTATTTTTCGATGTGTAACCGGAATACTAAAACTCGTTGGACTTAAATTCGAATTTTTCAAAAGTGGATAGGAATGATGAACGTTTTAAGTAACAATAAACAAACAGAAGAATAGCTGGACTGAAAAACTAAAAAGAATTAAGGAAACCTATTTTTGATGCGAAAACTGGATGGTCCGGCGATTTTTAGGCAAACAGCCTCCTAAAGAGTATATGGTATTATTTTGTTATGTTGGTTTCACATTTCGATAAATGGATTGTTCGGTTGTTAGATAGACAGCCTCCTAAAGAGTATATGGTATTATTTTGTTATGTTGGTTTCACATTTCGAAAACTGGATGGTCGGTTGTTAGGAAGACAGCCTCCTAAAGAGTTTATGGTATTATTTTGTTATTTTGGTTTCACATTTTTAAAACTGGATGGTCGGTTGTTGGATAGACAGCCTCCTAAAGAGTATATGGTATTATTTTGTTATGTTGGTTTCACATTTCGAAAACTTGATGGTCAGTTGTTAGGCAGACAGCCTCCTAAAGGGTATATGGTATTATTTTGTTATGTTGGTTTCACATTTTGATGATTTTTTCCAATATATTAAAATAATTTGTGTGTTTTCTTCTTGTTCACAGGCGATGCCAGAACTGCTTAAAAATATCAAAAAAGGAGAAAGTTTCGTCGAAACCCATTAACCAGTAGACAAAGAAAAACCGAAATAGATACTTTCTATATAATCTGCACTATATAATCTGCTGGTAGTTGTTGCTATCTTTTCAATGGCGTTGACCGCATCTAAGAATGTTTGTAAAAAAACGGAAAGAAGTTCACTGAAATCGACGTGGCACGTTAGATGAATTTGTAAAATGTGTGACCGGACTTGACTTTATAATGTTCAGCAGTAATAAATATAAATGTGTGGTATCTACCCTGTTTACATCTATTAGAAAACTCATTTAAAGTAAGTTGAAATTTTTGATTAGCAGCGCGCAGCTAGAGAGTTGACGCTTCAAGCGTTAAGCTTTTGTCGGAGTAAATGGAAACGTCCCCTCTTTATTTTACTTACGGCGATAATCAAAACATTTCAATTTTGAGTTGGCGAAATGGTGCAGGGCTTACGTAATCAATAAAAGTCCATGATATTAATTATTTGTTTTCAAGAACTAGGAAAACCTTTAATTCATACTCGGATGCTTGAAAATCCCTTAAATGTCCACGAAAATAGTGTAGTTAAACGAGGGTCGAAGCTTTTTATTTGAAATGGTCAAGTGTCAATTTCTTGCCTGAATTTCGGTATTAAAACAGAGGTTTTACTGATTTTGCGTTAAACTTGTGCATTCTGTTAACCCTAAATGTGCGAACAATCCCATAAATCTTTGTGAAATCAATCTCTACCCAGGCTGTCACTCGTTTCTAAAATAACCTAAAATGTGTTTTCATTTCTTAAGGTTGTAAATTTGAAATGATTCGTGTTGTGAACTTTGAGGCGTGTTATGCATAAGGCAAATTTTTTAACAACTTGCAATGCAATGTTGGCGATTACAAAATATCGCAATTTGCTGTGGCATATCAGACAAGAGCAGTTTGTTTCGCAAATCGCAATGATCTCGTTCGTTGCCTGCGATAAAAGGAGATAAAGCAATGGTTTATCGCTCTTTTTCTCAGACAAGGTTGTTGTTGTTTTTTTGGACACGCTAAAAAATATATTTTGTCATTTTCTGTCAGCTTTTCGTCCTTGACTTCTTCCGCCATTTTGGATAAGTCCAGCGCCCATAATCATGTTTATGAATAGATTTTCTTGGCTCTTCACCTTGTTACACGCTTCAGCTGCCTTCGCCAAGTTGAGAAAAGTAGAAGATTGTTCAACGTTTTCCACAACTTGCAATGTTCCATTGCCAGTCGGACAGGGATGTTACAAGCGCAGTTTTGTCAGCAACTTGCAACGCAGTGGTATTGCGTTGCAAGTTGCTGAAACAAGGGATAATTGTAACGGGCCCAAAGCCGTTCTTGCTATCAGTCATCTTAGCACCAAAAATAAAAAGTGTCAGTGAGAGGACTCATTAAAAACTACACACGAGCTGAACTACAAGTCGGAGATGAACTAACATGCTCAACAGGCAACTCATTCAATTGGTAACCCAATTATCCATTAATTCTACTATAGCATATTTGGACAATTGTTACGGCCCTACTTGGTTACGCCAGCGTGGCATTGCTAAAAGTTAAAAGTAATGTATATTGAAAATTAATAGACCATTAGTAGATCACTCAACTGATACTACTAAAAACAGAGCCCTAGTAAAATTGCTAATCAGAATGGAGTACTTGCAATTCGCCACTGGTAGAGTCATTATTGAAAATAGACCGCTTGTAGTTCTAATGGCCAATTAGAATCGGGGGCTTGCAATTTTCCCGGCAATAGTAGAGTGATGCTATTGAAGTAGAATAGGCAATTTAGAATGAAAGGTTTACAATATTCCACTAGTAGAGTGATTCTAGATCTATTGAAGATAGACCCCTAGTACAGTAGCCAAAAAGAATGAAGGATTTGCAATATTCCGCTGGTATAGGTAGAGATTCTCTCTTTCTTCACTTGTATATATCTCTCCTGCTATCATTCTTGTCAATTGCTTCCACATCAGAGGAACGATAGTTTTCCACTACATTACCTTTTGCAGGGTCCTTTTGTCGCCCCAGATAATCTGGATTCCCGAATCCAGAAAACATTTGCTCATGGAATCAGGAATCCTACTCTTCGGAATCCGGAATCCCTGAGACAGACCGTTTGGAATTCGGAATCCGCTGAGGAGGTGGAATCTTGAAAACAGTACCTTGGATGCAAAGTCCACATCATAGAATCCGGAATCGAGGTGTAGGAATCCAGAATCCTGGAGAACAGACCGTTTGGAATTCGGAATCCACGGAGGAGGTGGAATCTTGAATCCAGTACCTTGGATCCAAAGTCCATATCATAGAATCCAGAATCCCGGAAAATAGACCGTTTGGGATCGCTTGAACTATTTTTGTCTTCATTCAATTCTCTGTATAGCTTCTGAACATAATTAAACAGTCAGTTCTTGGCGGGCATGATTGGCGCAGTTGTAAGATCTCTTATTTTTTAACCACAAGATCCCCAATTCGATCCCAGCTCTCTCGGGAAATATTTGTGCGACCTTTTCCGCCTAAGCTAACTCAGCTTTCCATCCTTCCGGGGTAAGTAAGTGAGTACCAGCGTCTGCTGGGAGCTAACTTGCGATGGATTAGTGTTCCGTCCAGGGGGAATCAAACACAACAGAAACCGGATATATGCCGACAGCTTCATGGGCCACCTGGCTCGTAAAGGATTTAGATTAGCTTAGCTATTCTGTCTGAACTGAGTGATTCTTTGCTCATATCTTATAATTTTTACGCCCTTTGCTATCATCCTCTCCTTTAGATCGTTGATCACAGTTTTAAGTCCTTTACTTGTAACTCTATATTTTTTTCTTCCAAATCTTTCAGTTTTTTTTCTTCTTTGCCCCAAGTTCTCTCTTCGTTTCTCTTTTCATTTCAAAGTTTTAATTCTTGCTTCAATCTGTTAATATCCCCCTCAATTCTACGTTTCCATCTACAATCTTTGCCAAAAACCTTGAACCGATAGCGCAGTTTGGAAGGGCTAAAACTACAACCAGTTATTACCAAAAAATTCCCTCCCCCTCCCCCTCTCAATGTTGTTGATAGTAAAAATGAATTACCCCTCCAATGCTTTTGCCTATCCCTTGGAGGTTGTAAATATGTAACAACATCGAGTAGGGGGGAGGGGGGACTCTATATTTTCAAGGCTGTCTAAGATAACCAGAAAAGTTTGCTTTTGCTCGATCGGTTCAAATGTTTTTGGCAAAGATTGTAGGTACTCTACTGATGGAGTATACAATCAAGGCTTGACTAGGGACGTAAGAGTTAGAATATGTCATCATCATGAATCCCGGAACTAGTGCACGGTGAATGCTGGAGTATAGGTTCTCAAGAGTCAACGGGACGGTATAGAAAGGAAATAATATGTGCAATATTCATTCGCCTCCAACGTTCTTCGCGTTGTGTCTTCTTCTTCAATTTAATTACCCAATCGTTATGTTAGGCCCTTTCGACCATAATTCAATCTGCCCCCACACGTTGACGAAACTTCTACCAGTTCAGTTGGTTATCAAGACGAAGTATATTTTATGAATTTGTAACAAATTAGTGCTTTCCCCACAAGTTAAAGCTTATCGTTTTGTAACTTTCATGTACAATTCGACTCATAAGACAAGACTGTTGTTACGTTGTATGAAGAACTTAAGATCGTAAGAATTTAGTGCAGAGTTGTTGATTCAGTTACATTCGATATTGTTAGTCACTGAAGACACACACGCGCTGCCGTGTGGACACACTCCTATAAGCCCGTGCAGTATTCATGATAAATGATTTCTATTATTCGGTTAAACGGGGGAGCGAGATAAAAAACATATATTTAGAATAATAACAAGATAACCTTCGCAAAACAAGCTTAATGAGCCATAGAACTGGGACCTAAATTTGAAACAAAGACTCAAAAAATCTGCTCACAGTAAAACGACTGATGGTTGGTTTTAAACAACCAGCGCAACTTGAACTTCAAGGTTGCTACAAAAGAGATCAGTGTACGCTGGGCAAAATCGAGTTCAAGTTCAATTTACTTGCCATATACAATTAAAAAACATTAATTACAATGATAGCTAATGTTAAAACTGCACATGGCGAGGAAGCTCATAAAGAAACCACTGGGCTTATGTACTATGTAGGTACAGGTAACCCGTATGTACGTGCATAATATTACTTAACACAGATCTAGACACGAAGCACAAATGCTTGATATCTCGAAGCACTGTTAAAGGGAAATGCTAATCTCCATAAAAATCACAAGAATACTTTATGCTGAAATTGGAAAAATGTGATAATATACAGGCTAGTCCTGATAAACATTACTCATTTAAAAAAGAAAATCTGTAGTCTTTTAGAGTTACATTTGCATCTAATGCTTTATTTTTGCAGATCTTTGATTGGGTGACTGCAAAACTGAATATTGATCGACAAGTTAAGTCAAACGAAAGCCTCTGTAAAGTGCTAGAACAAGTATCTAAAGAGACAAAGGTTGAGTGGCACAAGGCAACCGATGGTTTTCTCATATCCGGAACTTTGGAGCAGCTTACTAAAGCCCGTACAACTATAGAGAAATTCTTTAAAGAAGAACAGAAAATTAATAATCAGTTTAGTCGGTGTGTTTCAAAAGAAAGTATCTTCTCTAGTCAAACTTCTACTGAAGAAGAGAAGTGTTTTGAACCAGAAGAAAACCAAATAGTGAATCTGGAGAAGGATGCAGTGCATATCTCAAAATGCAGAGAGGGAATGCACCAAGCCAGCGTGTTTACAGATACTGAACGGGCAGCAGATAAAGCAGTTAGTACGATTAATTCAAAGACGCTCTCTAGCTCACAACCAGAGAGAATGGTTGACAGCGCAAAACCAGAGCAAACTGATTTCGTGACAAAAGACAAAGTTAACAATTTGTCTTACGCTTCAGCTATTGATAATCTTGATGTTAAAACTTTGGGAGAAAAAATGGAAAAATCATCAAATTTTATAGATATCAAAGAAGGTGGTTTTCTTGAGTTGATTATTTCGTCCAAGATGATGAAATTCATTCGCATCGTTCATGGCAGTGTGCTTTCCAACTTGGAAAAGTACGTCGATGTTCAAATTAAAGAGGACATTGGCAGTTACAAGTTTACTTTGACAAAAAGGTCAGATCACCAAGAAAAATTCAGTGCTATCTGCAAAGATTTTTTTTCCTTCTACCAAAAATTAGAACAAACGTTTTTTCAAAAAGATATAATACTAGACAAAAAAAGCGATGACGAGAGCTTACAAACTGTTGTTAACGATGTCCAATCCACTTTGCCAGTTTGTATTGATGTTTGTAAAGAATTAACGTCATTGACAATTAATGGGTCCCACAATGATGTCATATGTGCTGAGGAAAAAATAAAACTCATGCTTGAAAACAGAGTACTTGCTTATAGATCGACTAGTTGCCGCGACGAGAACAAATTGGAATTCATAACAAAAACAGGTATCAGGATTTCGGTGGTAAAGGGAGACATTACCATGGAGACAGCTGACGTAATTGTTAATGCAGCCAATGAGAAGTTGCTTCACGCCGGGGGAGTAGCAAAAGCAATCGTAGAAAAAGGGGGAAGGGGCATTCAGGACGAGTCTTCGCAAATTGTTCATTTTAATGGTGAAGTAGCTCCCGGCACGGTTACTTGGACCAGAGCAGGTGCTCTGCCTTGTAAAATGGTTATCCACGCTGTCGGTCCAAGATGGAAACAAGGAAAAGATGCCCATTGCAAGAAAATATTAGAAAGTGCAGTTACAGAGAGCCTTTGCATGGCATCTGGATTTCGAATGAAGTCCATTGCATTTCCACCAATAAGCGCTGGCATTTTTGGGATGCCTCCGCCAATTTCTGCAAAGGTAATGTTCGACACCTCGTTGAAGTTTGCACACAACGTTTCTCCGACCTACACAGGAATTAATGATATTCGTTTTGTGGTCATAGATAATGCCACGTTTTTTGTTTTCAAGGAGGAATTTGTTGCGCGTTTCTTCAAGGGAGATACTTGTCAAGAACGGGGCTACGTAAGTGATCAAGATGAAAGTACGAAGAACAAACCAAAAGAACAACAAAAAAACTTTAAAACTCAAAAAGTGATAGACGATAAAACTAATAACAAAAATGAATTTATCGCTTCTTCAATGGAATCCCTGGAAAATGTTGTTTCCACACCCCGCCAGCCATCTGCAGATGAACAGCAACCAGAAGAAACTAATAACAAAAAGGTCTTAAGTAACCAAAAAATTGAAGTTAAGAAAGATATGATCAAGAAATCAAAACCTACAATAGACAAAGAAGGTCGTGTTAGCGACGTTGAAAAGGAAAAACAAGATCCAAATTTATCACAACCTAAAATTGTTTCTGAAGAAATCTTATCGAAATCTTGCAAGAGTGAAAGCAAGGACCACAAGGAACAACCTCTCCAAAGTATTGAAATCCTAAGTAGTAGTTTTCAAAAATTAACAATTTCAACAGATCCCGACAAAATATCTGACGTAATTGGCAAGGAACAAAACACGGAGAAAGACGCACAGGAGAGAGAAGAAACATCAGTTGAATTCCTTCTTCAAACAGAAAAACACAAAATGAAATCAGGAATGGTATTCCCAAATGGTAAGAATAGTTTGCTTACTATTTACGCTTTAAAGGCCCGCTCGCACCAGTGACGTAAACGCAGATTCTGACGTAGACGCAAGGTCATTTACGCTGACGCAAGGGCATTCACGCTGATGCAAGGGGTGTAAAAAAAGAGAACAGGCGCAATTGTAGTTTGTGTTTTGAAACTGGAGGAAGAAAAACTGGAACTCACTGGTTTAGTTTTTGTCTGCGTGAAGCAATAGCTAACGGAAGCGCAAGATGTACGTCCTTTTCTAGCGAGACCCGTCCTTTTCTAGCGTCTGCGTTTGCGTCACATCGATTCATATTTGTTTTTCATTGCCTCTGAGTTTGCGTCGCAAGTATAAATTTTCGTTGAATTTTTTTAATAGCTATCTCAGTTGTGTAGACCAACTTCGCGAATGAAATTGAAAAAAATCTAGAATGGCATCTCTTTCGCAATTTCTTAAAAGTAATTGTTTAAGGGATAATTCTTGAAGAAAAAAGCTACTTTACAAATCTTGCAGAATCACTGAAACTTTACTGTATCGCACTACTAATGCGTGGGAAGAAAGGGGATGGTTGGTGCAGTTCGTAAGATCTCTGCTTTCCGACCACAAGGTCTCTAATCTGATCCCGGCTCTGCCGAAATTTGAATATTTCTGCGGTCTTCTTTTCCGCCTAAGCCAACTCAGCTTTCCGTCCTTCCGGAGTAGGTAAATGAGTACCAGTGTCTGCTGGGAGCTAACTTGTGATGGATTACTGTCCCGTCCAGGGAAGGTCAAGGAATCTCATTCGCTTAACTTTACAGAGATAGCGCCAGCTTTATTGGCCAGCTACTTTGCTCGTAAAGGATTTAGCTTTTTTAGACAACCAATGAATGCTTTCCTGTGATTAGTTTTGAATCTTTCTGCATACGACTTTTTCTTTTAAAATATTCTCTATTGTAGGACTTTGCTTTGTTTGCAACGATGGAACTCAAGAACCAAACGAAATCTGCAAAATTCATCCTTTTTGCAGTGAATGTCTCCACAATTCCCTATCATTTTGCAGTCAGTGTCCAGTGTGTAATGACGCATACGGGATTTTCAAAAAACATAACCGAAAACTCTTCCAATCAAGACCACATTTGTCAAGAAATGCCAAACCCTATAGTAGGAAAAGAGGTGAATTTCGTTATTGTTTATTGCGAGTTAAATTTTAGAAAGATTAAAACATTTTGTAAGACATGTGTCAAACACCTCCGTGTTCATCGTCAGTTACTGGAGGAAATGAATTACACGAGTGTTATAAAGTCTTAAAACAATATGCGAATTTATATTAACTTTACAATATACAATAATAGTAGTGAAAATTCCAGTAAAGCAATTGTGCAAAAAACAAAAGAAAAAAAAGTTATGGAAATTACGTAAAAAGACCCAAATTAACATAAAAAACTTGCTCGTTCAATGAAGGCTTTTCCTAGAGGATGTGCAAGGCTTGTTATTATTTTTGTCGTTTTTTGTTATCGTTGTTATTGTTTTTGTTGTTGATGGTGGTGGTAGTGTTAGTGCTGTTTTTGATAATGTTGGAGTTAGTTTACTTTTTTTTGAAAATAATGATTCATTGAAATCTGGATAGACATAAATCCTGTTCATTAGCAGGATACCTAAATTGTGTGCAATTCTACAATTGCTTTCGGCTCCATTAAACCCTGTACCAATTGTAAAGAAATAATGTAGTTCAAAAATTTAATGTAAGTTAGTTTTCAATTATTTTAATTGTCAGTATAAAAAATCAATGTAGTTCAAAAATTTAATTTAATTTACTTCTCAATATCAATTGTCAGTAAGCACGCGGATGGAAACGGAATCCCTAGGGTAGATCTCTCAGCAAGTACAAACAATAATTTTGTTAGCAAAATTAACTCGAGGTACATTAAATCCTAACCAAACGCAGTTATCAAAGCCATCCACAAGCGCACCGCAGCAAAGGTTACACAAAAAAACATGTGTCCTTAATGAAATCCTTTTGTACATAATACAGTTTCTTTACAATTTCTTTGTAAAGTCCTTTTGTACTTAACTCCAGCCTAAAAGAACTTACAAGATCAGTGAAGCTAATCGATTTTATTTTTGATTATGGAACTTTTTACCAATAACCTTTTTTTACCGAGATAATACATAATAAATCAAAAATAATAATAATGATAATAATTTAAGATGAAACAATACATACTATGATACAAAGACAAGGAGAAACTCCTTGTTTGTCCTTGTCTTTATATAATAATATTTATTGTTTCATCTTAAAATATACTCACGTAGGAGGTTGGCTGGCCGCATCGTAGATATGCATTAATGTGACAGCGTGATGCTGTTAGTGAGTTCTGGTGCGTCATTCATTACTTGACTGTGTAACCGCGCGATGCGGTTCCAGTCAAGATCCAAAAAATTGACCCGTGCTCACCATAGAGTTCCAGTAGCTCAGTGGTTTAGAGCATCCGACTAGAACACGGAGGGTCGTGGGATCAAGTCCCATCTGGGGCTCGGATTTTTTCCGAGTTTCTCCTTGTCTTTACATCATTGCAATTATGTAGCATCTTGAGAATAAATATGTATGTATGTATGTATGTATGTATGTATGTATGTTTATTGATGTTGGTGTGTAATTTGGAATATTGTATCTGCCTGTCTAGACCTGTATCTTGCAAAGATGTAGCAATGCTGCTTTTGGATTCGAAGGTATCCATACTTCATCCTGAGGATCATCCTCTCTGCCATATATCACAACATGCACTTTTTCAGGTGCCTGAATAAGAAGTTAGATGAGAAAGAAAGGGGAACATAGGATGTACTCCAAGCACAATTGTCGATATATATCACGCAGAACTTGTCAAGGAGGAGAAGAGCTATAACTAATTCCTCTTTTGTGTCATATCGTGTGACCCCACTGAATATAAGGAGCCAATCAAAGTCATAACTTAAAATTAAAACAAAACAATCAACTGCAAAGGATCATGGTTGCGTATGGGTCTTTAAGGTAATAAAATAGCATCGCGTTTGTTTCTAGACAATTATAGAAAACGCTAAGACGTACGAGAACACGAAAAAGGTACTGAGAGAAAATTAGGCGGAACCGAGTTTTCTTTTTTGCTTTTCGATTGCTCTACAACGTCATAGTGTTTTGTATTTAGGTCTAAAGCACAAGTGATGCTGTTTTATTCCTTTTAGAAAATAACCTCTTCACAGAAAATATTTATTTAACTCTGACGGCGTCCCTCGATTTCTATTTCGTTTTACAAAACAAAAACATAACCAATCAGAGCTTGCGTTATTTGTAACTTATTTTGTAGAATTTCAAGGAAAATAAACGTGGCAATCAAAATACACTTATCAAATAAAGTTGTTAATCTCCTGTATATAAGGTCTAACCTGAACAACGAGAGCCGGACTGACTCAAGGTGTTTTATCGTCATCCATTGAAGTCCACCAACAACTAGCACAGTTTTTGTGCTATTTTCTAAGGGAAGATTCCTACGGGATTATTAATATGGTCAGCACAATTAGCATCACCGCATTCATACTAATCGCTAATTCATCGCCATCTACATTGTCATGATTGTCATCATCAGTGTCTTTCTCATCATAATCGTCATTATCATCGTCATCATCATGCTTGATCATCATCAATGTCATCATAATAGCTATCATCATCACCGTCATGATCACGATGATCACCATCTCCGTCATTATCATCACCAACGTCAGTATCATACTCATCATAATCGCCATCATCATCGTCATTATCTGTCATTGTCGTTATCACAGTCATTATCATCGCCGTCATGATCATCATCTGCGTTATCATTATTATCATCAGCATCATCGTCGTCATTATCATCATCATCATCATCATCATCATCATCATTACCGTCATCGTTATCATCAATCATCATCACCATCATCATCATCGTCATCACCATCATGTCCCGACGTTTCGGATAAATCACTATCCTTCTTCAGGGGAAGTCATGAGAATGACTTTAGCAAGGCTGTTAAGCATAAAACGTCGGGACATTTTCAACTTTTTAACTTTTTAAATTTTAAAATATTTTCAACTGGAGAAACAGTAACTTTATATTTATATAGAGTTTTTTTGTCATGTGTCAACCCAGTTGCGAAAATAACATTTTTAGCATCGTCATCATTGTTGTCATCATCATTTATCTGATAGAGCAGGTGGTGCGCTGGCTGGCAATTTTCTCCCTCCACAGATTTAAAATGTTATAATTTGAAGTACATTGACAAGTTAAGTAAACAGGGTTTAATCAACTTTTGATTAAAAGTTTGTGTAAAAAGCTGACCAGAAGTAGTATAAGAAGTTGTTCAAACATTCAACCTAGATTTGATTAAATCATGTGTGCAGCAGTTACACCTCAATAATCTTGATTATTTTTATTTACATTACAGATGGCTTAGTCAAGCAGCTTTGCTTTTGCTTTCGACTGTACATGTTAAAGGGAAATTTCTAACATTTTTAGATTAAATTTGCAGTTTGCACTTGAACTCATTATTAATGAATGTTCAAGAAGTGACAGCATTCTGTTACAAAACCACATTTTAGATGTTTATTAAATTATTATTGTAAACTTTGTTACTTTAGTTGGCCGATTGGGACCAAGGACACGAGTTTGGGGTCGTTGGACAAATGGTAATTATTATCATGGAACTGTGACCAGTGTTGACTCTAAAGTTCATGTCAAGTTTGATGATGGTGATCAAATATCGCATGACATTAGTGATGTGACTGCTGTGCTGCCAGACTCCAATCCAGACTCTGAGGTTCTGCAGAAAGGAACACGTGTGATTGCATCATTCAGCAATCGGGCCCAGTACTATGTGGGACGAATTACTGAGGTTAACAAATCTGATCCCAAAAACCCAAGCTTTCATATCCTGTTTGATGACGGGGACAAACAGTGGAACACCCCATCCAAAATTCGAATAATGCCAGATACCATTTGCTCAACAGGTGTGATATTCTAACTTTAAACCAGAAAAGACTCATAAGCTGTATGTTTTTCACATGTGATGTTCTTTGGAATCATTGAAAAGAGTTGAAATTGAGTTTCTATTTGATCTATTGTGAGCTCTTGTTGATTTTTAATAATGTAATTGTTTGTAATTTTTCTTATTATAATTGTTATCATTATTATTATTATTTCATGTATTATTATAATTGTTATTAATGGTCAGAACCTACCTAAAGTATCGGACGCACTAGTATTGTCGGATAAGACATGAGAAGTTCAGTTAGCACGTGTGTACAAGGAGCTACCTTAAAGACGCTGAAATATTGGTTGCTAGCATTAGATAAATTCTACCCCTTAAATCTATCGTGAAAAATAGTGAGCTTAAATAATTACATGTTTCAGAAAATGTTGTCCTTTGGATTGGTTCAATCAAACTCCCATAGTGAAATGAAAAACGTTTAATTAAAAATGCAAGGCTAAAATGTTATAAAAGTTATTAAAAAGTTATTAAAAACAAACGTTTTCGGTTCCCTTGGCCGTCTTCAGGTTACGAAACTCTGGTAACACGTATTCCGGTTTAAAAATAATAATAATAATAACTTTATTTATTCACGGTAAGAATTAAAGCTATACAGCTTGTGGGGCCGTGCCAATG
>JAOBBB020226284.1:0-11480 GCA_025331005.2 Zoanthus gigantus | reverse complement strand
CAACTCTAAAAAAGGTCTTTTCACGTTCTAATTTTAGTGACAACTCCGTGCTGGTGCTCAGCCCGATGCATTCCAACTTGCAGCTATTGTGTTTACTATTGTTCTTTGCCGTCGTCGTCGGCGTCGCCGTCCTCGTTGCTTAAGGTCCCTAGTAACTGTTTCCAACATGGTCTTAGTGCTCATTGTATTGGTCGCTGGTATTTACTTCTATTAACCTTTCCAGCCACACCCTATCACACCCATTGAGGTATATTTGTCTTGACAAATGCCATAGAGTGCTGTTATTGTAGTTCGTGAAATAAAAGTTAAGAAAATCTAGCACAGTCTTGCTGGGGAGCTAACTAGGAAACCAAGAGGTTAATTTAGCTCTCAAGCTCAAACTATGTAGAACAAATAATATTCTATCTATCTAAATCCTTTACGAGCCAAGTGGCCCATGGAGCCGGCGCTTATCTCCAGTTTTTGTAGTGTTACTTAAGCAGATGAGAGTCTTTGACTCTCCCAGGATGGGACACTAATCCATCGCAGGTTAGCTCCCAGCAGACGCTGGTACCCATTTACCTGCCCCGCAAGGATGGAAAACTGAGTTAGCTTAGGTGGGAAAGAAAGTCACACAAATCAGTTCAAATCTTGGCAGAGCCTGGGATCAAACTGGGGACCTTATGGTCGGAAGGCAGAGATCTTACCAACTGCGCCAACCATGCCCGCCCACAAATAATGTTACTATTGTATATAATGTTGAGCTAAATAAAGGTTATATATTATTGTATTATTGTTTCAACCTACTAAAGATCTGTTGTTTATATTGTGGTTTGCAGAATCTACCAAAAGTGAGTCCATCACGCAGTTCCTCCAGCTCTGCATGTTTCCTCGATGTGTATTCACTGCAAGTGACGCTGTTTACTGTGCCAGATTTGTTCACATGATTCACAATCTGAAGACCCCAAACTTCTCCACACTTCTCTGTTTTGATAGAGTAAGTGTGTTATTGTTAATTAAGATTAAGAATCATAAACTATCCAGTCATCGTTGACCATGAAAAAGCTGTGCTAAACTATCAATATATATATCAGCTAAGTTATTCCCGAACATAAAGAATCAGGAAGAGTCCAGTTTTGTTTAGGGATGGGTTCTGGTTTTTAATTAAATGTACCTCTGAAATATGTGTTTTTGTATAGTTTCATTTGCTTTTAAATTTATTGCCGCTTGATAGAGTGACGCATATACAATATATACTGTGATGATATGATCATTTTCACACATCCTGAATTAGTTCAGGAAACCTCGTTTTCAAACCTACAAAGAGTATAAGTTGAGATCTTCCTTATCAATATTAATTTTGCTTCTAGCTAAGAGATGGGAAATTCTTCAGTCTACAAAACTTTGTGCTTTACGTTAAGAACTTGTCTACAGTGTTGGTGTGAATCTCATTTATGAGGGCTATATTTATATAAAACATGGGAAGATGGATGCTTTGAATGGTGGCAGCAGTGTGCTATGCCCCATTCGTCCTTGGGTCTTCCTAGACTAAAAGTTTGTGATCATTCTCCATGGTGGCATAATCATGCAACATAATGAACAGAATGTCACATACATTTTCCCCTAAAACCTTGAACAGCAAATCCTTTGATGACTGAAATATGTAATACAAAGATCTGGTCAACGGATACGCTTTCCCTAAACTTTAGTTTTAACAATGAATCCTTGGTGAATGAATCTTTTTACACAGTTACATGACTTTGGACCTTATTTTTGTGCGCTTTTGTTTAAACTTTAGGTATTTTCAGATATTTCGTACACAGTTGCCAGTTGTACAGAGAATGAGGCCAGTAGATATGGTGAGTAAAGGTAGAACATTTAACTAAGGTGCGAACCATTTGATTTTTGATGGGAGAGAGGGAGGAGTGGGGGTGGTGGAAGATTCATTTCATACAAGAATTATGTTTTGCATTGGTGAACAATAAAGATATTTTTATCCCTAAGAAGTTTCTTCCTTGAGCTCTCTTTTTGCAGGATTTTTTTTCTTAATTGTACGCTGTACAACTTTTTTCCTAGGGTTGCATGATTTTTTCCCCTTAAATCCTCCAAACCCCGTTCCCTCATAAATCAAATGAACCATGGTCTTCCTGTTAGGCAGGATTTCTCTCTACCAGGGACACCTATTCATACTACCTAAGATTTCATTTGATGTATTTTCAAAGGGTTTTGTATTGATGTGCATTTTTGGTATTAATATAGGGCGGTTTCTATATTCTATGCTTGAAATTGTGATGAAATGGCACGCTGACAGGAAAACCTATGATAAGGTCAGTGAAAGTTTTCAAAGATGACTTATTAAATTATGCAAACGTAATAATGTACATCATGTCTTTTGGTATAGTTTTTAATTGGTTTGTAGTTTATATATATAAGCGAGTCTTTGATGCAGTCATTATTTAGTTTGACTTCAGCAACTACCCTCTATTAAATGGCAGCATATCCAAGTCCCAAAATAATTGTGATACAATTACTATATAAAATGCCCTTTTAGTTAATGGCCACTTCTATTATGCAACCACGGCCACCCACGGAGCAGACCAAATAATATTTTTACATCAAATGTTACCTCTATTGAATGACCAGCCTGCATGATTTCCTTGGCACAACTATTTTTTAAAAGAATAGCCCGCTAAGACTTAAGCTGCAGGTGCTTAATAAATCACTTTATTTGCAATACTTAAAACAATGTTTAGTGCATGTTACTTGACACGTCGCACAGGTTCACATGTAAAAGCAGTGTTATAAGTGTACCTCTGTTTAGCGGCCACCTCTGATAAGAAGTCACAGGGCCAATTTCCAAGGTGGAATTTCCCATCGTAATTGCACTTTGTTCTTTTGTATCGTAGTGTGAGTGTTGCATTTATTGTATTGTAAAGTACTTTATTTTGTTGTCTGTGCTTCGCACTCTTTCCTAATTTTGTTCCACCGCTAAAGGTATCTAAAGGTATATTCAGTTAAACTAGTTTACCAATTAGCCAGTATCAAAAATACCATAATACTCTTTGTTTGTCCAACCAAAATTTTGCATAAGCGTTGTTTTCAGTTTCTCTTGGGATTATTGTAAGTCTCAAGATAAAATAAAAACAATGCTTATGCAAGATTTTGGGTGGACAAACAAAACAGTATTATGGTATTTTTGATATTGGCTAATAAGATGAAACATTGAAGTTCGTATGAAGTATTATACGCATTCCATCATGCCGTCTTAACAGTGAAATCCTGAAGAACAAAGGTAGTATATTTTGTGCTTTGTGCTTTCCGTTTAGTGTTAAGAAAACATCAAAGTTGCAGTCGAAGAAAAATTATCAACAGTGTGACAAACAGTAGAGCTTTTCTGACTTCACCTGAAATCATTTTACTCAAGAAATTAAGACTTTCTCTTCCTGATGATAGGAATGTGGCAGCTATCCAGGATTTGTAACCGTTTTGCGTGCCACAAATACAGACAAGGCAGACCATTTAGATTATGAGAACTTCCGACATGTTTGCCACAAGTGGCAGTACAAGTTGACGAAGGTGGAACTCTTCTTGTTGATATGTTTTAGTTTGTATTGACTGAGCAAAAAAAAACTTATTATTGAATTCTTGTGAGGAAAGGAGGGAGGGAGGAAGGAAGGGAAGGAGGGAGGGAAGGAGGGAGGGAAGGAGTTTTTAAAATGTGGACACTTGGACATCCAACCCGATAGTAATATAGCTACTTGCGCACACGCAGTAGCTACAAAAAGGAAGGTACAAATCCATGATGAAGAATGCAAAGACCTGTTCTTCGCTATGACGGTCCACAGGGACCCAATGTGCATTCCCAGTTGAGGTTTTGCAAGGTTTGTTGGTGCTAAAGGTCAAAGATACAAGTTCCAATGGGAAGGTGGAGATGGTCTTGGAGGACTAGGAGTGATGATCAAGGAAGAGTTATTTCATTGGGTGACTAAATTACTGTATGTAGGAGGAGTGACAGGATCGTGGTACATTGTGATAGTGTGTGGGAAGCAAGTCACCAGAGTTGTCGGTTGTTATGCACCACAGGCTGGCCATGGGGAAGAGAAGAAAGACAGGTTTTATAATGCTCTAACACAGGAGATGGCTGTCAAAGGACCAAAACAGTTCCTAACAGTTGCTAGTGACTTTAATGGTCATATTGGAGAAGGAATAGATGGATATGAGGGAATTCATGGTGGTTTCAGTGTAGGGGTGAGGAACTGTGAAGGAAGAAGGTTACTAGAATGTAAAGAGTTATATATTTAATGATTGGGAACACATTGTTCAAAAACAAGTGAAAGGAAACCTATCACTCTGGAAATGTTGCATCGCAGATTGATTTCATCCTGCTTGATAAACAGTGGTGTAAGCAAGTGCAAAATGTGAAGGTGGTTCCAGGTGAGCTCCAGTACAGTTTGGTGGTGATGGACATGAAAAATATGTCTTTGAGTATAAGGAGGAAGCAAGTTCGGGTGAGAAAGTTGAAAACATGGAAGCTGAAAGATACTGAAACAAGAAAGAAGTTTGATGAGAGGATGGAAGAGTTCTGGAAGCAACAGAAGATATTTGTGAAGTCAGTAAGAGCAATGTAAGGCATGGAGAAACATGGTGGAGGAACGAAAGGTAAAACTAATAATTTAAAAAAAGAAAGCATGCTTCAAAAGGTGATTGCAACATAAGTAAGATGAGAATGAAGCAGAAAAACCAAGAAAAAGTCAAGGAGAACTGGTGCAAAAGCAATAAAGGAAGAGGCCATGAAAGAATTAGAAACACTGAAGAATAGAGGTCAGGATGTTTTCAAGAAGTTGAGACTGATGAAGAAAGAGTCATATGATACTGGTAAAAGGAATGGCATGAAGGATAAAGATGGAAGGATTCACTTTGATAAACCTGAAAGGGGAAGGATCTGTGAATGCTGAGAGGGTTAATGGTTCCTGAAGGTGTGGTTAGGACTGTAATGGCACTCTGTGAAAATGCATAGACCAGAGTAAGATGTGGAAGTGGGTACTCTGAGAGTTTTCATGTGAGAATGGGTGTACATCAGGGATCAGTTTTGTCTCTACTGTTGTTTGCTACTGTGGTTGATGTTTTATCTGAAAAGGTAAAGAAAGATGTGTTATGGAACCTGTTGTAGCCAGATGAGTTAGTTTTATTGAGTGAATGAGTGCAGCAGCTGGAAGAGTGCATTTTAGGAAAAAGGTGTGGAAGTAAATTTGGGAAAGATGAAAGTATTAGAAGCATATGGTGGGGCAACATCAGTGGAAAAAAAGCTAAATTAATCCTTTTGGTGTCAAGCAAAAGGAACTCCATCAGATGTATGGCATGTCAAAAGTGGGTTCATGCAAGATGTACTGGAGTGAAGAAAATTAACAACAGAATGGCTGAGAGTTTTGAGTGCAAGAAATTCAGGGAGGTTAGTAATGGAGTGGTAGAGGAGCAAGAAGGGATGTCTATGGGAGATGTCGACAAGGTGGATAGGTTTTGTTATCTTGAAGATACAATTAACAGTGGTAGTGGATATCAGTGTCAAGAAGATGCAGATTGAGGTGGATAAAGTTTAATGAGCTGGTCTCGATCCTAGCTGGTAGAAGGATTACAATGAGAATAAAAGGCAAGATCTTTAAGGCTTGTGTCAGAACAGCAATGTTATATGGCTCAGAAACATGGAATGTGAAGACAGTAGAAGGTATCTTCAGGAGAACAGAAAGAGCAATGATACAAAAAATGTGTGGTGTTAAAATATCTGATAGAAAGAATACAAGTGAGCTCATGGAAAGGTTGGGCTTGGAAGAAACTGTTAAGGAAGTGATAAAGAGAAGTGGTTTGAGATAGATGAGTCACATGTCGAGGAGGGAAGATGATGAACCTGTGAAAAGAGCATGGGATCTGAAAGTGAATGGCATAAGAGGAAAAGGAAGACCAAAGATTAAATGGAAAGATATGGTGAAGAAGGGAAGCAGTAAGGTTGATCTGAAGGAGGAAGATGCTCAAAACAGAAAGAAGTGGAAAGAGGGAATGTCGTCATGATGCGAGAGTCAGTAGCACTTCGTAAGAAGGAAAATGCTGACTTAAATAAATGATGATGATGAAGTTATTCTCATAGGGTATATAGATGTATTAAAAATGCTAAATGCTGTAATTTGTTTTGTGTTGGCTTTCTAACTACAATCAACAGTGCTTCTAAAGTTCTGATCAAACTTTTGATCTGAAATCATTACTCAAGAGTTATTTTACCAAGCAATATGAATTAACAAGAGTATTTATAGAAACCCTGATTATTATAGTTGTACAGATATTTCTTACCTGAGCAATTATTTCAGAAACTAAATAAAAGCTTGTGAAACTTACATTCTCTATGTTGTACAAATGTCCATCATTAATTCATTTATTATATAATAATAAGACCTACAGTACAATAAACATTCTGCCTGGTTTTGTTAAACATCAGTCTGTGATACTCATTGGACTTAGTGCTAAAATTAAAGTGTAATCTTGAATGTGTCAGAGACATTAAAACATTGGGTTATAATTTAAAGAACTTTATTATGTGTTAAATTTCTTGATAAAAGTAATCTTCAAACAAAGTGGCAATCAAGATTGTGATGAGTTATTTTTGATTTTGTAATGAATTTTGCATGACATAGAATTTTATGCACTGTTAAATAATACAGTCATTTGCAACAAGATACTTTGTTCTATCGACAGAAAGCTCAGGACTCTGGTAGTATGAATATGAACAGCTATTTGCTATATTAGTAATGGCTTGTAATTTTTGTTTTTTTATCTCTTGATGAAATGAAGAGACACTGAAAACATTCTGACACTGTGAACTTGAAACTGCTGAAGGGAAATAATTAATGATTAGCCAACATAGAAACTACTAAATGATTTGCAAAAGAAAGGCTAGATTGAAAGTTCGTTCATCTTTGTGTATTTATAACAATTATGAAATCAATGACCCTCAGTCTACAGATTACTAAAAAATGTGAATTCTTAACCAAATGAGTATTGGTCTCAACTTCACAGAACAGGTTTGTGTGGTTAGTATTTCAGTTATAAATAATTTGTTTTGTGTTGTACTAGCAACAGTGACTACTGGCACAAATGATACTTCAACAACACCAACAACAACATTAACATCATCCAAGCAAGAACAAACAACATTAACAACCAGTAATACAACAACAGATGCTTCATTGAATGCAAATGGAACATTAGCTTCAAGCACTAATGGCACAGTGTCTCAAGGGAATGGAATTATGAAATATTTAGATAATGGAGTCATGTATCGAATGCTTTATGTGGTAAGTTGTACAGTATTTAAGCAAAATCTATTGCAGCATGTATTTTCAGTCATGTCGTTAGATTTAGCAAAGTCTAGTCAATCAATATATAGCTATAAAGTGTTGAAATAAAATTTGATGTTTTAAAAATAGTTGCTGTGGAAGTGAGTACTACTATTCTTACTACTATTCTGGACAAATCGACATCCTTAGATGTCATTGGGGACCTTAAGCAATAAGGACAGCGACACTCATTACAGCAAAGAACAATAGAAATTATAATAACTGCACGCTGGAATGCACCAAGTTGAGCACCTGCACGTAGTTGTCACTAAAATTACAACGTGAAAAGACCTGTTTTAGAGTTGTTGAAACTATGAGGAAACATTTAATTGTTTTTTTATTCACAAAGTTTAAACCAAAGAAACAAAACTCTAATGACCAGCACAAAGAAGTAAAGAGTAAATCAGAAATGTGATTTTTTTGAGCCATCGTCGTCCATGTTCCCGTTCTCGTTTGTTTAAGGTCCCTAGTGGCATTAGAGTTTGTACAAGACCATACATGCACCCAATGGTTGCCATATACCATATCAAAAATGGATTTTTGGATTTTATTACCATGTCTAAATCTGCAGGAAAAGTCCTCAGCTGTTGCCATTCATTCCAGCCTTACTGGTTTGACTTAGTCCTGTTGTTCTATTTGATGAATAAAGAAACTTAGCCTACACTTAGGCCTGTTTCAAATTTTAAATGTCACATGTGCCACATACATTACAAAAGAACTTGAATACAATTAAAGCAAGTGCCATATTTATAAACTAAGGTACATCTGGAAAAGCAAAGTCTGGCTCTGTAGGATCAGCATAAAGTGCAAGTGTTTTTATCGGTGAAGATTATAGAAGCTTTTGTTGTAACTTTTAGGTAATTTAAAGCTTCTTACATCTTTTCTTTAGAACTTTTGTGAGGCTTGGGAAATGCAGTTTCTGTCATGTTAAAACTTTTATTAAAGTGATGCGATTTTTTATTTTGATCAGTTTTGTCGAATATGAAGAAGACATGGATAAGTTCTTTCTGCCCATAATTATTATTTCTTGCTCCTGGTATAAATTGCCTTCAACATAGAAGGCACTGCAGTACTACATACAACTGAGGGGGATTACGAAAACTACATCTTTTTAAGATTTCATTCAATGGTGTTTTGTTCTCACAGATTGAAATTGTACTTTATTCACAGATAATTGGTTTGAGTAGTATCGTTGCAATATACTTCATAGTTCGTGCTCTTAAAACAAGAAAAAGGAAAAGTAAATCCAAAAAGTAAGTAATTTTGGATTTAAATAAGATAATCATTTTTTAAAATATTAAGAAGTTCTATGATAAGTTTGACCAGAACTTATACATCAAAAAGGGATCCACCATTGTCATCAGTGGTAATCTTAGGGTCATTCCACAATAACTCGTTTGTTGCAGAGGGGAAATTTGTTGACACTCATCCTGTTATAGTTTAGCTGGTTTAGCTGGTGTGGAGAGGAGCAGAAAATTTGATGTTTTTGTTTTTTATTATTATTTTTTTTCAAATTCTCTGAATTCTTAAATGGTGTTAAAAAGATAGTGAAAGCAAGCTTAAAAATGTACAGCATTTTTCCAGTAGAGCAGGATTTGAAACCTCCACCTGCTGTTGGGGAGACAAAGTTGTAGAGGGGTAGTTGCTGTTTGGAAGTTGCAGAGGGGAATCTGCAGTGGGGTAGTTGCAGAGCTGTACAGTAGTTGCAGAGCTGTACAGTAGTTGCAGTGGGGTAGTTGGGGAGGTGTAGTTGCCATGGGGTAGTTGCAGAGGTGTATTTGCAGTGGGGTAGTTGGGAGGTGTAGTTGCAGTGGGGTAGTTGCGGAGGTGTAGTTGCAGTGGGGTAGTTGGGGAGGTGTAGTTGCCGTGGGGTAGTTGCGGAGCTGTAGTTGCAGAGGGGAAGCTGCAATGGGGTAGTTACAGTGGGGTAGTTGCAGAGGTGTAGTTGCAGAGGGGTAGTTGTGAAGGGGAAAATTTTTTCCCTTCAGTAATCATAATAAGCAAGCTTTTGAAATATGAAAACACTAAAATTTGAACAATAGTGTAGCCATAAAAAGAGGTGCTTAAACATCTTTATCTTTCAAAAACCTCCAAGATCTTGGAGTCATGTTTCACACAACCCTGATTCTTCATGCTTATTAAGCAACATCTGTCGATCTGGTTCATTATCTTTACATAAAATTGGTAAAATCAGGAAAATCATCTATCAACAGGACACATAAAGAGTTGTCCATGTCTTTATATATTTTAAACTGGATCACTGCAATGGCCTACTTTATGGCTTGCCCTCTAATAACATTAAGAAACTTCAAAGACTATAAAACGCTGCTGCCTGACTTATCAGGAAAACTACTGTAAAAAAGCCAAACACTACACCTATTCTTATTATTGTTATTGACTGTAATAAATTGTTTTTCTATACAACAGTCAGCATAAACAGTACTGTTTATTTACTCCGACCAAGGAAATACAGTACATGTATGTATTGTGTTAACAAAGTTTACTGGCTGTTTATTTACAGGTATGGTGTGATTGATGGTGGTGTTGACATGGAGTTGCAGCCTTTAGACAATGATGAAGATGAAGAAGATATGACACTATTTGATGTTAGCAAGAACAAACGGGGGAGGCACAAATAAATTACTCCAGTGTACAAGACTTGATTTCGAGTAGCTGAGACACCAGTGATGATGTCTTGTAATTGAGAACTTTGATGCTTACTGACACTACATTATTCTTGAAAGCATCTACCGTAGCTGAAGCTTTTTAATTATACATTCATATACAGCTAGTGCTGTAAAAATACAGTACAGTAGATGGGCATTGTTTTTTGTGTGTTTTTCTGTTAACCCTATCAAGCCCAGGATTTTTTTGGGATCTCTCAACCCGGAGGGGATAAAGGGGGTCTCAAATTATAGAAATGGAAAAAGTGTTTCTCCAAAATGTGGTTACCATGGCAACAAACTACCCAGCTTGCCAATGAAACTTACTTTAAAATGATTGCAATAAAATTTTAGGAAAAGTCACAAAATATCAGCTTCTAACTCCAAAGGGGGTTCAAATTATGCATAAAATTGTCCTGGGGGGCTCCCCTGGGCTGGATAGGGTTACAATGCAGCTAAACTTTTGTTTTAAAGTTGCTAGAACTTTCTACTTTAATCAAGTTTTGATTTTAATATGTAAGAAGAAAAACACACAAATTTTGTTTTTTTTAAAGGAAAAATTGATATTTGTTATAGAATAATAGAAGAAAGCTACAGTACATTAGAACTTTTAGAACTACATTCGAACAATAGTAATAAGAAGACTATGCCATTAAATGCTCTCATAAAAGTCTGAATGTCAAAATTTACTTAGTGCGAGATGTTATCTCTAGAATGTACAATATAAAATGAATCTTTCTAAATTTGGTGTTCAAGATTACAGGGCTGTTAGTTTTGTGTTGGCCTTTCATGTATTTTTTTAATATATTACAATTTTACACCCAATCCGTAGAACTTCTTGAGTTTGTTTTCTAATCTTCCCTTAGTATACCATAAACACTGAGAAGTGAAAATATTTTGCATAATAAATAATTACATTTAATCAGAATTTTAGTGAAGTTACAGCAGCTGTAAATACATCAAGTACGCAAATATACTGTAATTGCTGTTTCACATTGAATATTATATTAATAATATATGTTTGCATACTTGACACAGTTAACTGTTATTCTAATAGTGAAATAGTTTGTTTAATGAAAACTTGCAGAGCGTGGAGACTAAAACTACGTTATTTAATTATATTTTATAGCTTTCATACTCCACTTTTATTAGCTCAATCTTGGTGATTTTAAAAGAAACTTGAGTCATGCAAAAATTGTTATAAAATGACTAAGAACATTAATTGCTGCAAATTCATGTAATGCTTTTTATTTGTTTATTACAGTTTAAATAACAATAAACAACAAGGATAGTCTACAAAAGACTCAGACCCCATACAAAGGCCTAAAACACCTAAAACAAACAATATATATATATATATATATATATACTTGAATCGGGAAACCCATCCTAGAAATAATAATATCTAATTAGAATATAAACTGAAAGAAAAACATGGTGCCACACATATATATAT
>JAOBBB020226196.1:0-11480 GCA_025331005.2 Zoanthus gigantus | reverse complement strand
TTTTGTAAGCATCACAAAGCTTTACTTATGAAAAAATTACTCTTTGAATTTTGTTTTAATCCAGGATTAAGTTAATCGAAATTTTGAGGAACCGACCCCTGATCAATAAAAAGCTGTTGTCCAAAAGACTCCAGTTTGTGGGCGCACGTCAGTTCATAAAAATAAAGTAAAAGCCAGTGTTATTTTATAAATCATTTAAAATAAATATCTACGACTTCCTTAGTTCTAACCAGTTTTAATAGAAAGGACATTTTGTGTTCAGTTTCTACATTTGGATCAGTTTTATAAATATTTGTTGCTCAAAAGTTGCCAAAGAAGACAAAAGTTGCTCTAGGTTGCTTGCATGCAGTACAAACAGTTGATAAAGAAGCCAAAAGTTGCTGAAAAGTTGCTGAGTATAATCTATTCAGGCCTAAAACTGAAGAAAACGCTATGGGTCTTCTTTTGGAAACTCAACAGCAATTTATAAACAACGAAAGAATAAAGAAATCATCTATATTGATAGGAGTCATCACGTGCACATCTGGATCTCGATCGATCTGTATACGTCACGCCACAAGTAACGGTGAAAATGCCGGTCGAAATGCCTCAAGTGGATTAAATTAAACATCTCTCTTACTAAAGCTATCTGTTTTCCCTCAAACGCAATAATATTTCCATCAGGTTCTTCATATAACAGTTAGGTCCCTTTGCTAGACACATATTAAAGGACGATCCTCGACTTATTATTTGACTAGAATTGAAGACAATGTTGACCGTTGGTTGATAACTGAAAGATGCAAATTGTAGCATTTGGGACCACTCGCTTTTTTTTTAATTCTCATGAGATGGTTTCTGGGCTGCATCTCGGTTACCATGTCTTCGATCTGCTTCTGATACATTTCGGCACAGTGTTCATCCTTTCTGAGGCAAGTGCCGCATTATAATAGTTGTTAGGTAAGGTTAATTGCTCTACTATAGCGGGTTTTGCAGTACTGATTTGCTTTGTCAGATTTTCTTGGATAATTTTCAACTTTTGCTATTCTCTTCATGAGTAGCTTTGCGCCGACACTAGGACACTTGTAACAACAAACACCAGATTAAAGCGAGAGATAATTTCTGTTCCAAGCTTTTCTCCTAGTACAAAACCTTCAAATGATTTTGCAGCACTTTTAGAAATGTTTTTGTTAATAATATGTATACACGAATTTCTTTCAAGCTTTTGCTTCAGTTGAACAGCATGAGTTGACAAAAATTAATATTCAGCGTGAGTGTCGAGATGAATGTGCAAGGTCTCAAGTAACTGGTGGATGGAGTTAACCAGTCCTGATTCACATTTTGTTTCTTCTGCTAATTCAGGATGAGTGCCTTGCAAACATGTTCCTAACTCTCATTGAGCTCTGATGACACTCAGACAATGTCCACACTTCACTTCCTCATATTTTGGATGTCAACCAAAATAATCACAGCTTAGGAATATGTCTATAATTTTATATATATTGTTTTTTGAAAAGAGTCAGGATCATAACCTTGAAACAATTCTGCGAGCACTGTAATGTCTAACTTGCTGACAAGACCAGTAATTCTTGTTTGTGCCAAATTAATGTTGTTATTTTACCATTGTTTTGTGTAAATGTGGAATGGTATTGACAAGCATCGTTGGTCTTTTCCACATTTTCCATTCTCATATCAAAATGGTGTGAACTTGTTCAACTTCTTTGCTTTGATTCTCGTAGCTGCGTGGTGGTTTATATAGTTAAGTGTTTGAGCGACCATCACAATATACTGTAAACATTGTTTCCGGACCGCACTCTCGGTAGCTTGTTGAATTGGGTCGAGCGCCAGGCCTACTGCCTGCGACGCTCAAGTTGCTGGTTGGAAGACTTTTTTTGTCTCCCTCTACCCCTGCTAATTGACACGATAAGGGATGATGACAATTATTTTCACATCTGGGGCGGATCCAGAAAACTTAAAAAGGGTAGTTCGACCTGAGCGGCGAAGGCGCTTGGGTTTAGCGAGATCCGGGAGCACGCTCACACTAGAAAATTTGAATTGTAGTGTTGCAAGGGACCTATTTTGACTATTTTCATGCATTTAAGCGTCGTTTTATGCCAATTTGCACTCCGATTTATTCAATGTTAATTCATTTTTAATACGTATAAGAATGTGTCCAAATAACCACAAATAAACTCGAATTTAAAATACAGCAGGTACATCGACTATACTATGGTGGGATGACTGACACACGATTGCAGCCTTCCAGTGGTTTTATTACCCCGTCATAACTTCAGAGAGTGGGTCCACTAGCAGCATTAACCTGCATGGGAATTATATTTTTTAGGCCTTCTCACATTTTTATTTTGCCTAGTAAAACTTTGCAGATCTTAATAAAGCGACGACTGAAATGAAACAACATAATAGCATTTTAACGAAGTATTAATTAAGTGTGTCCAAGATACGTTTGCTTCTCCTCGAAAAAACTAATACGTTTTACACTTTAGTAACATTTACTAATTATTCATGTAATTTAAAAGCATTTTCATGGGACTCTGAACAACAGTGATCATAGTAGATATTTTTTTAGAAGCGTTACCGAGGTAAAAGTGGTTCGGCCGAAGATTGAAATTTATTTTGCCACTGGGGCTCTTGGAAGTGTGTCAAAAACCTTAGGTAAATGGGTCGACGAGCTAGGTATAAAGATCAAGACTGAGGTATATTTTTACAAAAAACTGCTTTACTGGGAACGGGAAGGATTTTAAGTGCTAGAAAGCTAGCCATAAGGAGAAAGGGCTTTAGAGACCGCTGGTCATTGACTACGACTCGCTCTCTTAAGGAGAATCAACGGTATAACATCTGCAAGTGCTACAAGAGATATTTAATTTTTCACAACGTCTCGTTGTTATGTAAATATCTTAGCGTTACTTTTACATTTAGAGAGCGGGGTGTATTTTCTCTAATAATTAGCAATTCAAAAATCAAACAGTCAAGCTTGTGGTTCCACCTTTTTGTTTTTGATCTTATTTGGTATAAAACCATGTTCGTTTTTGAAATGATTTTGTATGCTACAATTGGCATATAAAATGTGTCCTTATAGCATTTGTGTAGGTCTTGCATGGTGTAGCCTACATAGTTTGCATCGCACAAACCACATTGAAATTCATAAACTACTCGTTATTGGTTTAATATATCAATGGTTTCTTTATGTTTCAATACATCGTTCAGCTTAGGGCTAACGGAAACTTGTTGTATGGAGAAATCGACTTTGCTGCCCAGTACTTTTAGTTGTCTTTTAATCAAATTGGCTGTTTGTTACATAAGTTTTTTTTAAACCTAATTTTTGCACATTTAATTGACTTTAAAAATACTTTACTTGTTAACCTAGCTTTCACTTGATAATGGCGTCATAAAGAAAACAAACGTCGTAAAATAAGATTTAGAATTAAGATAATAAAAGTATTTCAAACATAGTCAAAACATATTCAAAGTACGTTTAACGCTATTTTTTATCTTTTGGATGAAAAGTAGAACCCTTTAGTAAAATTTTGAAAATTAAACAGTTTTTCGCGGTTCCTGTTATGTTTTTTGAATTTTGAAACGTGCAAATAAGACAGTTTTGGTTGGGACTGCTGTCGTTTTTTGACCAAGCATTAACTGCCATTATGAGGTCTTGGTGTAATGACGTGGGAGAAGATATTTGTGTAGCTTCCTGTTAAAGATTAACACAATTAACACAACAGTTTCATACGTTTATGTTCTAAAACACGACGAAAAACGGAGAAATTCAGTTTGAAGTGCTTTTCTTGTCACGTTTTTTCTTGTAAAACACTATTGACAACTGCTGTGCGTCACAAGTATCAGTCCCCTACTGCTCGGTCAAAATTTAAATTCCGAACTTTTTTATTAAAAAGCATACTGGATGCGGGATTTTTCTTCGATTTTTCGAATTCTGAGTTTATAGATCGCATTAGTTTTCATTTAAAAGATAAAAAAATGGAGATATACGAACTTTAAGGTAAGGCAAGCGAGAACAATCATTTGTTCCTAGTTTTAAAAGAGGACATTTACTTTTTCGATAACACTTTTTGTGCGGATCAATCCAACCAGAAATCTACAAGCAACGGTCAGTAAATGTGATCCTAGGGTTAGGGGACAAGATTGAATGAAATCTGAAGCACTTCAGTACATTGTATCTGCGGAAGGTCCACTTACCTTCTTCTTACTTTCTATTTTGAGATGCACTTGCACATTTGACAATCAGGATCCCGGATATTCCGTTATATATTTTTGACATAAAGTGCGCGGCACCCATAAGCGCAGGTTTGAACTGGGTCCTGCCACGGCCACAGTTTACAAAGGGTGGTGTTGAGAACTTTCCAGCCCTGCCCTGAGGCTTAGGCTTATGATATGTAAAAAAACTCAATGTCTGTAGCTTTTATCTTGCTCTCTGGTAGGTTTATTATCCATAAAAGAGACAATCAGATAAATTTCTGAAAAGCAAAATCGTCATGTCAATCAAAACTAGAACAGGTTTTCATTGAGATGTGATCCATTGATCTAGCTTCCTTTCTGCTAACTACGTTAATACTAAATACAATAATAAATAAATAATTTTATGATACATAACAATCTTTGTCTACGCGTATTTATGCCGTTACACTATATAGAATTCACATTACAGCTCCAACAGACCATAATCCTTTGCTGTCTGTGTCAGCTAAGCAAATCTGTCAATTTGTGTAGAAAGCGTCGCAATGAGGTGTCAAAATTAAGACATTTCAAAGGAAAATATTATCTACATTGATAAAAATGTATTATCCTTAGTTGGAAACGACACTCGGTTTTTAAATAAATTTTACCGTATGATAAAGTTTTCAACCCAGGCGATTTATGCATGAAAACAATGTTCAGCTTGTTTTTTCAATATTTCATTTAGTTCAATATTTTATCATGCCTCGGGTCTCAGCAAATTAAACTCAGTTTCAAAAAAACAAATATTTCTTTCCATTACTTTATGTCCCTAACAACGGTAAATTAGCTTTTTTTTTATCATATTCAATATCTGAAGGTTGGCATACGTTAAAGACCGAATCAGATTTATTAAAAAGACAATATCAAGAATCAGTTACTGACATCCTTGAATGTTCAAAAAATATTTCACTCACAAAATTAGTAAAATTGTCATGTTAAAAGTTTTCAGATTTTTATAATTTCCCTTTTATTAAGTCCTTTGATGTTAATTTTCTTGACATCTGGCGTCACTTTTGATACCTTTATTGTTTTATTTAAAGCTGTTTAATTGAAAGTTTTAGCTTTAGTTGAAAACACTCTTCAATATGCGTAATTTGAAATTACGTTCTCCGTTCTTGTTCACTATATGAAACTTTTTTGTTTGACGGACCTCATAGCTGTTCCACAAATTGCAACGCCGTCATTTTGCTATAAAAAAAAAATTGATAAAAAAGGTTTTCAACTAGAGAAAAATCAAATGAAAAAGGAAAAGATTTGCTTTTCAAAGCAGTAATTAATATTGTGCAATATGGCGGTAATAATGAAGCGCTTTTGCTGTTGCAAAGAAGCGAATTTAAGAGCTGGGACAATTTTTGTTGGGTCTATGACTGTGGTAAGTCTTAATTGTTTGCGACTAACCCTATAAAATGTCTCATGAATCATATTTTGTATTTTTCCTTCGAATAGTTTGCAAACAAAACGAATGAGTAGTTGTTTTTATCTTCGATAATAACCATTTTAAGGATAACAACATTGCTGATGACACACGAAAACGTGTTTACTTTTCGTGGCTTATATACACTGTTTCATTTTCTCGCTTGTACAGAACAAACATTTTATAAAACTTTGTTGCTGTCAATGAAAGTAGATTTTAAAGACAGAACCAGCGAGGCGCGTAGCGTGGTCATTTTATAAGGGACTTTAAGAAACGAGAGCGGGAGAAATAACGAAGGGAGTTGTGAAAAATATTATTTCTCGTTTAGTTTTTGCGTTTTAGATCAGCGATACATTTTTAGTTGCGACTTTGTATGAGATTTTCGAACAGTAAGAGCTTAGAGGTTCAGCCTCGAAGGCAAACAAAGATTGTCAAATTTTGTTGTCAGACGTTCAGCCTATCCACAGAACCCCAAAAGTGAGCTTTCCGCGGCGTATCACTGAAGACGACGGTGAGCAGGTGGCCCGCTTGCTACATTCCAGCGTGCAACTATTGTATTCAGTAATTAAGGCTATTGTTCTTTGCCGTTCGCGTTGTCGTTGCCGTCCTCGCATCTTAAAGTCAAGTAAGTACAAGTACATATGATCTAGAAACCTAAGTAAACTAAGCTAATTTAGAACATGGTATAGGTTTTTTTTTTAATGAAAGTGGTGTTTTTATCACGAAATCTTACTTGCGTACAAGTTAAATGTTAGAAACAGAAACAATTAAACAATTGCTAAAAATTTCAAAGTTTTCTGGTCACTTCAAGTACGCACGTGCGTATAGGACGCTGCGCGCCTGCCAGCTAGCATCAGTGCCAAATTTAGGTATCGTTTATTAGTTTGATTTTGGTGTCATGAGCATCGGTTGAACATAAACCAGGAAATAAATAGTTTTTAAAAACTATACAAGAGAAAGGAACAAAAACTAATTTCAAAACTCGGTACCATGGCTCCTAATTGACTTAATGAGTGGTTTTCATTCATCTAATCATTATCAGCTTTGACCAATGGCCTTTCATCTATTTGCAGTTCTGTACCCATATAAACCCTACACTTTCTCTGCTTTTTCAGATGCTCTGACGAAGGGCTAAAGCTCGAAATGTCGCCTTTTTCAAATTTTCACGGCGATGATAATTTGTTTGTCACACATTATTCAATTTTGATCATAAACCAGTGTGGAGGTTATTCCCCAAAATCTTTTCTTCAACTCATTTTTATTGATCGTAATAATCTTTACCAGCCTTAATTTTGATACACTAAATCAAATGTTTCCTCAATTGATAATATAACAAATGATTTGAGTTACAGGCTCGTCATGTTGTTTCTAAAGGCTAAAAACTTAGATAATTATGAAAGATTTCAATGTGTATTTGACTGCGTAATAATTATTTGCTGTGTCAAATTGTTTAATATAAAACAACCTAATTAGCCCGCTTCCTTGAAGCTTTACATCATTAGCAAACGGATTAACACATTTTCAAATTCATAATCTTTTATATCTTGTTAATCTGTTTTTCAGTTCAAAAACAAAGGCGAATATAAAATCAGAGTGTATTGTGTTTTATCTGTTTTTTTTATTTGTTGAATTAATTCAATTTTTTTAAGGTTTTTTTCTCGATCTTCTGAACATGTGTTTTTTTGTTCATCCATGTATTAACGAAAAAAGTTCATAGACAGAAAATTGGAAACTGATATACGTTTCAAGCTCAGGTAAACCACTAAACAGTTACTCTTAGGTGTCTCATAAACAGGGGAGACGCTTATTAATTTTTCTGTTGTGTCCATGCTTGTTTATCTTTGGGCGCCACGCGTGCGCAGAGGACTGGCACTTGGCAAAAGCCCGCCATTGAAGTTACACTCGAAGTTAGAGTATACATACGTTTACATTTCAAGTCTATTTTGCTTGTTTCATTGCTTTCCCGAGTACTCGACATTTTCTTTTTTTATTCCCGACCCCTCAAAGCTTATTAGGACCCCCCGTTTATTGTTTCCGAGCATGCGCAATTATCTAAGCACTCAGCCACAAAATGTAAAAACAACAGAAAATCTGTTGTGTTTATATGTCCTCGAAACTTTCACTCGAAACTGGAATTACGTTTTTTATTGACGAATACAATGCAATGTTTTCTCATTTTTAAATCGAAAAATGTTCGGAGACTCAGTGTTCGATCTAATATGATTGCCAAACTGGAATGTTTTTCGGGCAGTAGTGATACCACTGGATTGACTGTACTTTCACTGTACTTCCGGTCTAGACGCGGAAATGTATGCATAGGCGGAAATAGCGCGTTAATGTATACAACCTTTCCCTATAAAAACCGCACAAAAACGTGAAAAACAAATCATTTTGAAGAAAGAAATGGAAGCGGTGTGTGTAATCGCAGAGCAAGGGGAGCTCGAACCAAAATTACAGTTGTACGAAACGTATCGTAAAACAGAGCGTAAGAAAACAAATTATTGGACAACGATTGAAAAAGTGCAACAGGAACTCGAGGAGCTTAAGCAATGTCAGGCGACGTTTATGGATGATTGCCAGAAAGAAGAGCTCTTAAAAAAGCAGCGAGAAGATTTGGAGATTAAAATCAGCAAGGGCTATCGAAAGTTACAACGCTGCAAGGTTCAATTTCACAAGAAATTACAAGAATTGGAGGAATTGAAGCAGCAGTTATTGCAATGATGATGTCTTACAAGGATCTGCTAGACTATTGTCGTGAATTTAATACGGACAATTGGTTTGAATTTATGCGTTTGTGGTTATGTCACGAACAAGCATCACAACGTTGGCACGTGTACTGGAGCTGAGGCGCCTCGTTCGCGACAGTGACGTCATGTGTTTCGAGCAGGCAGTTGATAAGATGCTGCAACTTTATCAACGCGTTAAACAACGAGAGCTGTCGACGGGAGAGCGTATTCAAACGTTACGAGAAGCGTCGCAATTGTGTGGAGGATGCCGGGGCTGATGGGAGGTGTGGATTTATTGGACACACTACGGGCGTTTGGGAGACCTCATATTCGCACGGAAGAGGAGTTTGTGGAGTTGTGGATGAATTATGGCAATGCTCAAGTTCGTTGCGAGGTGTTCTACGAATTGGACGAGTGGCGTTCGAAGTACAATTACCAAGGGATTTACGACTTGATTGGTCAAGTCATTATGCTGTGGGATTTGGTGCAAGGGTACGAGAGAGACCACCCCCCGTTCAAGACATTAGAAGAGGCAGATAAACATTTTAACAACTTTATTATTTACAGATACAATAATCATTTCAAATACTTAAAATGTTATAGTGAAAAAATGAAGGAATATTAAAAAAAGTTAACGACGTCTAAAATGTCTAAAGAGTCTTTCTCTATAAGGTAAACTCTTGTGAACATAATGTTCCTAAGTATTATAACGTTGCAATCCACTTTCAAAATCAAAACACGAAAAATAATCACGTCTTTCTAGCATACAGCAAGTTTCATCTAAAAGGTAGGGTACTTCGACATCACCAAGGGCGTTGAAGTACACGAAAGTTTCCAAATGGCGGTGATTTCCGTGTTCTTGATGATATTGTCCATCGAATCCTGTTAAGATCTATGGGGGAAGGGAACAGAAGCATCGCGTCAAAATGGGAGGGTCGTTGTCGTCTTCGTCTTTTCTGGGCGATTCGGAAGGAATGAGTTGGTGGAGGGAGAGATAAGGCAAGTAATGAGGTTGAAAATAGACCCACATCCAACGGCTGATCTACAGAAGGGGAGAGTAAAGTTAAAATCTACAAGATACACACATAAGCACTTTGTCAGCACAACACACGCACTGGGTCAAGTAATGAGCACCCTCTTCTTCTATCACAAAAAGCTTCAGTTGGTCGAGAGTGCGGAAAGGTAAATAACGACGATAATTCTTGATCCACATCCAATTGTTGATATACAGAGGGGGGAAAAGACGAAAGCGTTCGTAAAGTTTTAGTTTATAGCGAATGCTCATGAAATAATAGTGGTTCCAATGTTGAAAGTGAGAGGGCCCAGGGACTTGAAAAGAAGGAAAGCAGTCAAAGTGGTCACGGTAGTCGATGCATAAATGGGGTCCCTTTCTTTCCATTTCCAAAAGATGGCGGTGGAGTCTATAGTGTTGGTGGTACAGTCCATCAAAACCCGACGAGAATCTGAAACAATCCCATAAAAGTGTGAGAAAGTAGCGAAGTGCATAACATCTAAATAACATGAGTCTTTATCGCACCAGAAGACGTGATCGTCCCAGCAAACGGATTGAATCTACAAACAAGATAAGGAACGTTTATGACCTAAGTGTCCTTGATAGTAATAATAAGGAGCCCTGCGTAAGATGCCTCGAGGGAGAGCTCGTGGAGGTAAAGTTAAGAAGGACGATTGACTAAAGCCAGAGTGGGGGACCACATCGTCGTAATGAGCGTGAAGGATAAAACAGACCTATAAAATAAAAAAAAAGAGAGGAAGTCAGATCATGATGAATTGAGCTCGCACAAGTCAGTAATGTGACCTCGGTAATAATACCAAGGAATCATGCGTAAGATTTCTCGAGGAAGGACGTGACCACTGAGAGGTAAACAGTTCATGTGACTAAAACGAAAGTCGGGTTCCAGGTTGTCGAAATGGACGTGAAAGGGAAAACAGACCTAAAAAAAAAGAAAAAATAAGTTACATTATGTCGCAGATGTAAGCGATCTGTAAAATCAAAAAAATCAAATATCATCATCATCTACGCTGAAATCATGAAAGAGACAAGCCACATGTCACTATAAAAGTAGTCTTTGTCAGGAGCTCGTCGTAAGAGGGGTCGGTCCTCATGACGAGCAAAACGCCGAGGTTGTCCAATGATGCCGTGCCATAGGGAGCAAATGGGGTAATGAAAAAAAGAATAAGGGGTTCCAAGGTTCCAAGGAGTGAAATGAGTAAAGTGGCGATGAACGAAATGAGAGGAAGGCTGTCCATCAGTGTATCGTCCCATGCAAATGTCATCCAAAGGTAACGTGGTATCTCGATGTTTAATATAGGGAGGGTGAACAGCCGTTATGATCTGTAAAAAAAAAAGACAAAAAGAAGTTACGGAGGATAGAAAGCCCAGTAAGGAGGAGTAGGGTCGACACGTGCAAAGTAGTCAGGGATTTCAGAGTGATGGTGACGAGCTCGTCGGAGAGGGAATTGGTAAAAGGGCATGGGGTCCCTGTAAAGACTGACGTTACATTCGTGGTTTCTGGTCACAAGACTGTAGCGATAACGGACACAAATGATGCCTCTGCCAAAGTAGTAGTGATGGTCACGGTGATCGGGACGATACCACAGAGGATCAAGAGACTCGTAAGCAGAGTTTCGAGTAAAGTGTAGAGCAGGACCACACAGACAGAAATGATTTCGCCACCATGAAAAGACTTGAGGAGAACATTGGGGGGTGTGGACAGCGTGAAGGAGGATGGCCTGGACGGTAAAGTTTAAAACCTGTAAGATAAAAAAATAAGATTACCATTGTAGAAACAATTGTTCTATAAGAGTTTCAAAGGTACAAGAAGGGGTCAGATTAGAAAAGGCAGTCATGCGTCCCCCGTTACAGATGAGAAAGAGACACCCGCTGTCGGCAAGGCACCACCAGTTACGACGGTCAAAGACAAAGAGTTTAATAGAACAGAAGCATCCTGGATAGGTGAAAGTGATACGGCTGAGGCGAAAGACTACCCCAAGTTTGACGCTGGCCATCTGCAAAGATAAATCAAAGGGCTGCTTGTGAGCCATCTCATCCGTGGATTTCGTCATTTAGCAATTTTATTTAAAATGCAATGTCG
>JAOBBB020226102.1:0-11481 GCA_025331005.2 Zoanthus gigantus | reverse complement strand
CATCCTGCTGATGAACAGTAACTGTTTTGCTATTTTTTTTCAGCGGCATTATAGCTATGTCTGTTCAGATATCTATTAAAGAGCGGCGTTTACTTCCCTTTACGAGGCGTAATTTAGAGAGCAGCGTTTATTTGCGATAGATTCTATATTAGAGCTCTTTAGCAACGAGGACGGGAATGCGAACACATTTTCGGCTTATTCTTTATTTCTTTGTGCGGTTCATAAGGGTTTTGTTTTCTCCGCCTTAACTGACGTTGTGAGCAGAAAGCGATTAAATGTTTCTCCATGCACCTAAACAAATACTAAGACTATCTGACTATCTGTTGTTACGTCCTTGCAGTCCTAAGAACTCAAAAAAGGTCTTTTCACATTCTAATCTTAGAAACAACTTCGTGCAGGTGCTCAACACGATCCATTCCAACGTGCAACTATTGTATTTACTATTGTATTTTGCCGTCGTCGTCGGCGTCGCCGTCTTCCTTGCTAAAGGTCCCTAACTGACTAATGACATTCAAAATGCTCTGTATTTAAAATTTAAGGTTCGTCAGTATCCTGCATTCAACAAAGTTTCTACAGTTTAAATGATCTCCCTATATAATGCCCACACTAACAAATGCAAGCAAAAGCAACTTAATTAACACCTCTTAACCAAACCTATTAAATAATCCTATAGGCAACTTGTTTTATTTAAGCATCTTTGCAAACTACTGTCAGTAGTTTCTTAATCGCCCATAACAATACCATTCCTTGGTTTTACTGGATTTCTTCGCTTTTTAATTGCCTCAGATGGTGCGGTAACATACCTTTCAAGTTACTAATCAATAAAAAAGCTTCAGAAAGTTTGACCAAATACTGCTTTCTTAAAGAATATGGGTGTATCTGCTGCCTTTATCAACAGCTGAACTGAAAGTACTTTTAAGTTTCACTGCAGTGCAGATGGAAGTCCGATTCATTCAGCAAAGGAATTGTAATATTGTCTTACCAATATCCACCATCAGTTTATCCTCAAAGCATCTACTAGCTAGATAAACTAACCTCTGATGATCCAATCGCTCCAGAAGTTATAATTTTCTTTATATTGCATGTAGGAGCTTAGTTAAGGGGTTGGGTATTAAGAATTTTCATCTGGCTCAGTCCCTTGGGGTTCACCATTGTGTATATAATGTTTAGCTAATTGTATTCACTACTTGCTTAACATTACCAGTAGCATAATGCTTCACTAGATTAAATTTTCATTGTTATAGACCTTATGCAAAAATGGCGGCCATTTTAACATTCCTTTGTCGGCATTCAAATAGCCCTATTAGCCTCGTTTGTGGTAAGATATTGAAGATATTCTTTTGAAAGTTTAGCTCAAGAATGAGGCTAGTAGGGCTAATTTGAATGTAGACAAATGAATATATTAAAACCTCCACCATTTTTGCATAGGGTCTAAAGCCATTCAGAAAAGAATTTGACAACTTTGTATTCAAACATTTTCTATTAAAAAGTACTCACTATATTACATGAATATAAATTCTTAGGTTGATATTTGTCTACTCCTACAAAATTAATATTTTGTCCGCTCTGGAGAATATACAAATGAATGCAAATGTTTTCTGCATGTGCACGTGGGAGCCAAGAGTAAAATATTTAAGCAAAAACAATTCTGTTCTGAAGTAAGCATATGTATATATATATCCATATATATAGCTTACGGATTTTTCCCACAAAAAGGTTGGTTTAAGCACTGAATAATAATATATGACAACAAGTTCTGCTTTAGATCTTGCCATTTGGTTTTTATCGTGACCATTGTAACCAGCTCAATCAAATAAAAACTAGTTTAACAAGTTCTGGTAAGCAACAGTTTTTATTAACAAACTTACCAAGACTTTGAGCCACATCATGGAGTTTTTGAACTGATCTGCTAATTAGTACAACATTAATTCCTGATTTAGCAATCTAGAAAAACCAAAGCACCATCGAAATATATATTAAATGAATATAATAAATATGGAATTTGGAATTATATTTCAACAAATCTCAATGTTCTTGCATTACTAAATGTAAAGTCAATAGAACCATTCCAGCATTATTTCAGAAAGTCAATATCAGTTGGTCTCACATTGAATCATCAATTTATTTACATCTGAGTGAGTAACAAATTTGCATATTGTTTCCTGCAGCAATAGTCTGTCATTTATAAGCTTCACGTATCAACAACTAAAAATAACTTTGAATCATATACCAAGCTGGAAAGTCAACACATTGATTTATTACCCTATATATTATATCAATGTAAAAATATTGAATGTATATGCAGTTATATATAGCTAGTCATCAATTTTGGTTACTTTTTCTTTGAATGATCATAATTCGTTTAAAGGAAAGCAGAGGAAAAGTCTCTCAAAAGTTTATGCCTACTGTAGTATTATGTGAGGATGATGTTGACGGTAATTCACTTGTCACCAGTGTTTGGTCTGGTAGGAAGGGTGGTTACTAAGCAATTTAGTGTGACTTTCTGATGGGGAGAAGAAGTATAGACTGAAATTTCTGACATAACTCTCTTTTGCTAAAAATCTTACTTTTAAAAGAACACCTTAAAAAATATTCAGTTACTTAAGATTTTCACTGAATTGGAACTACCGTATTTACCCGTATATAATGCGCACCCATATACATAGATGCCAACTCTCCCGCTTTTGATGGGAGACTTACGCTTTTTTGCCTCGTCTCCCGCTTTGGTACTTAAATCTCCCGCTTTTCACGTCCACTAAAATTAAATACTTATTTAATACTTCAGGACTTACAACACTATCGAGGGTCATAATATTAGAAAACTTTAAAGTGTTAATACCTCACCCTTGCAAAGCAAAGATCAAACATTAAACAGACTATTTTAGGCGATTCTTATAGTGCATACATGTCCTGTCAGCGGTAATCCTCGTATCCCGTCATGGATACCTCATTGTACTGTCAAACTTAAACAGTTGCGAGAAACGATACTTAAATAAAAGTCGACTCATAAAAATGTCTCCCGCTTTTCAAAGTTTTGGGGTTGGCATGTATGCGTATATAATGCGCACCCTGATTTTCCGAACATTTTTTTGAAAAAAAAAAAAACCACCAAAACATGCTGTTCTGCAAATTGTATAACTTTTAACTTCTCTGATGTGGTGTAACTTTGTTGCTTCGTGTTTGCTGCTGCCATGATTGCCCGTAAGTTTACAATGATTGCAATAAAGATGCTTCGAAACAGTTTGTTTTTATCGATCACTCTTAAACAGCTGTTATTGGTTAGTTATCTTTTTATTATAGCAACAGTCTTGACAACAGCCTATTAAAACCAAGTTTATTGTTCTTTCGAGTATGCATGCAAATGAGCATTAACTCAATGCCACAATCGTAAAAGCAAGTAGAAAGTTTAAATTTGTAAAGTTAAGTGAAAAGTTATGGGTTGGAATATGTCGATAAGACCTCTACGGCGTTTCAATTGTAATTACCACTCTGTGCTAGCTGGTATCAAGCCTCTAATTTTCGGTTTCCGGAAAGAACAAACCTTTCCTTAAGTTGTATAAAAGCTAATCGATACCTAGGAAAGGATGGGTATGTTCTTTCCACAGAAATCGGGATTAACATATTAATAAAATTTTCTAACTTTCTTTTATCCCAAACGGAAGTCAAACACTAGATAAAAATAATTTTAAACATCAACTTCTAAATTGGATTCGTTATCTGATATGGACGGTGAATGAGTTAATTCTGAACCATCTGCCGAATCTCTCCGAAGATGTACAATGTGGGTCGACGAAGGCCGTGAATGCGATGCTGGTGTAGCAGACTGGGGAGACAGAACTGGTGAGGGTGTGTCAAGCGGTGAGATGGACGGTGAGCGGGTCACAAGAGGAGTTATAGCGGGAGTGAAGTTCGGGGAGAGAGCCGGAGACGAGTAGGACGTTGATGGGTGACTGATGGGAGTGCGTGGTAAAGACGACACAGATGAAAGCATATCCGTGGTGCGGATGCCGTCGGGTTGCCGATGAGAAACGTCGCTTGATGACATAATGTCAGGATGGAAATGAACCTCGTCTTTCATGCGACCGATTTCTAAAAATACATCAGCGAGCGGTTGGAACTGTGGTCCCCAGTTTAACAAGTAGTCCCAGTTGTAGCTTCCAGAAAGCTCCTCTTGGCTGCCGACAATCGAACTTAGGGAACCGCCATAGGAATGGTGATTGCTTCCTTCATCAATGTATGGCTGAGTGCCGTCCATAACTGAATCGTCTTCGTCTGCATCAACTTCGGCCAGTTTAGCATAAAGGAGGTTTCCAACATCCATACCACCATCCGCCTCTCCTCCCCCCTCGTCTCCGAAGACGTGTAAACTTTCTTGACTCTCAAGTCCTCGTATAAGACGGTCTGTTTTATCAGTACGATCTGATTTACTCTCGCTAGCAAAGCCGTCGACGTGTGTTGAGAAGATACCGCTTCCCTCACTGACTGTTAGCTGCGATATCTGATCATCATCTGGTTGTATCCCGGAGTCTGGAACGATTGATCCCTTTCCATTCTGCTTTTCAGAGTACACACTTGCTTTATCTCCAACGACAAGAACAGTCTGGCTTCCTCCGAAGTCTCCATCTTTTTCGGAGCCCCGGCCGCTTGACCCTACATCTGTGGATGCATTTGAGGGTGAGGAGGATTCATCTCCGGTTCTGTTTAGTGGAGTGAACTCGTCAGGTATTACCCGTGGGCGGGACAGGTCCTCCTCTGACTGCCCCACATGGGCATAGTTAGCTGTTCCATTTGGAGGTGCTGGAAGAACGGTAATTTCGTCAAACGAACCATCGAATCGAAGAGGTGGATCTCTTTGGTTTTTCTTTCTTTTTTTCCTTTTATATATAATCGCCCAAATCACAATTACCAAGATGAGGACACCAGCGAGGGATGCAAGCCCACCAATCAGCGACTTGGCTTGTTTCGAGAACTGCCCCCCAGTTGAGACAGGAGTTCGGAACAATATTGTGATTGTAACATAGGCGACGTCATTCAATGATCCTTCCCTTCCAGAATCTGCTTGTACACGTAATTGTACGAACTTGTCAGCGTTACGTCTCAATCTATGGCGAACCTTTCCCTCATTTATCTCAATGCTTCGCTTACCACGCGACTGTTTTGCTTCATCTAGAGTGCGGTTGACATATATTTCTCCAGAAGTCCTATTCATAGCAAATTGATTCGTTTCAGGCTGACCAAGGGAATAATACACCTCTCCATCTGGCCCTCCATCGTCATCTACCGCATACACTCGTCCAACCTCATCACCAACTTTGGCATCACCATTTACTTCAAACTGATATTTTTGTTTTGAAAATGTTGGCTTATATTCGTCGACACTACCAATGTACAAAGTCACCGTTACATTGTTTGACAGAGGCTGCACTCCTTCATCAATTGCTTTAATTGTTAGCGAGTATCTGCTTTTTTTCTCAAAGTCGAAAGTTGTGTTTGTTTCAATGTTTCCAGTGTGCTTACTGATTACAAACAGACCTAGTCCGTCCCCTCCCACTATCGAGTAAACAACTTTTCCGTTTGACCCAGAATCTCTGTCGGTGGCAGTTACACGACCAACGGATGTCCCAACCGGTGAATGTTCGGGGACCATTAGTTCATCAGGAACGGAGAACTGCGGCCTGTTGTCATTGAGGTCGGTTACGTCGACGATAGCTGAAACAATCTTTTCTTTAGAAGGATTCCCTAAAAAAACAGAAAGTGCAATGAAAATCATTAATTAACCAAAAACATACATTTCAATGATTTTGAAAAAAAGACTTTTGATGTGTGTTGGTGAGTATGAACAATACTCGATTAAAAAACTATCGATTGAAGCTTTGTGATCAGCGGCACTTTAAATGCTGACATAATGCAGCAGACCAACTGCGCACATCAGTGTAGCCAATTAAGATTTGTATGTGATGGAAAATATACAGTTGGCTAGCTAGGTTTACCACCAAGTGGCCCATAACCGTCTAACCCCCAGATTATCCACTAGAACGAAGCAAGGTGACCACCTCTCCATAAGCGTTCCTATAGCTCAGTGGGTAGAGCATTTGAACGTGATCAGATGTTTGTGGTTGTGTTATCAACTAGAACCAAGTGAAATGACCACCTCTCCATGAGCGTTCCTATAGCTCAGTGGGTAGAGCACTGTACGTGGTCAGATCATGGGTTTTATTATCTGCTAGAACTAAGCGAAGTGACCACCTCTACTTGTGCGTTACTATAGCTCAATAGGTAGAGCATCTGAACGTGATTACAGGGTCATACTTACGTTATCAGCTAGATCCAAGTTATGTGGTCACCTGTATATGAGCTTTCCTTTAGCTCAATGGTTAGAGCATCTGAACGTGATCAGATGGTCATGGGCTGTGTAATCTACAAAACCGAGCTAAGTCACCGGCTATTTGCATGAGGTCCTACACTGTAGCTCGATTGGCAGAGCGTCTGACAGGTAAGCAATGGTTTCTGGGCTTGATTCCCATTATGGAAACACAATATGTTCTTTTTCTCTCGTTATTCTTAATTACCACTAAAGGGATGAATGATTAGTTTTCTAGCAAGCTAAAAAGGCCTTAAAACGTTGCAATCGTTGTCATTTAGTAAAGTTAAGTTAACTTTAGTTAGTGATAAACCTGATGATGGACGGTGGATTCTGTCTGAAATATCGTTTAACAAAACCATTTCTTGTTATTCTTTTTGTTAACAACAGAGAATTCTAAAAATTTACCGCAGTCGGGAGAAAAAGGTAAAAGGTAAAGGGCTCCGTATTCTGTAGCTTTTTACATCTTTAACACTGATCTCACTCATACCTTTATCGCGTGCCTCAATAGCAAGGTTGTGCCTTTTGAGAGTGTCATGATCCAGAGACTTTGCTGTAGTTAACACTCCAGTCTTGCTATTAAGATGAAAAGATTCCTTGACATCACCAGAATGGATATAAAATCTGATTTCGCTATTCTGACCAGAGTCTCTATCAGTTGCATTGAATAGAAACAGAGAAGTTCCCACTGGTATATTTTCAGAGACTGCTGTCAAATAATGTGTTTTGCCAAATACCGGAGCATTGTCGTTAACATCTTCAACAGAAACATCAACTCTTGCAGTTGCTTTTTCGGCATCTTTTGCTTCAACATAAAAAGTGTAACTTCTTTTAGTTTCAAAATCTAACTTTTCATTGATTTCAATTACTCCACTGCGCCGACCAATGCGGAAGGGTACCGAGCCAAGAACAGTGTAGCTAACTTTGGAAAGTGCACTTTTGCTTGTTGCGCTAACAGTCAAAACACTGGTTCCTATTCCAACATCTTCAAGAACCTTAATTTGGTATTTACTCTGTGTGAACCTGATAGATTTCTGGATCAAAATATTTACAAAAGTGAAAGCAACATTTGGGGGTGTTCCGGCATCCATGGCAGTAACTGGGAAATGCATTTGAATCTTATTAGATGCTGAAATGTCTTGACGCGTGTAAATCAAACCTGTTTTTTCATTGATTGCGAAATTGTTCATTACTACTGACTGATCAGAGATCTGGATGGAATATTTTATCTCGCCATTCGTTCCACTGTCCTTGTCTGTTGCGCTAACCTTAAGAATTGACACTCCTGAAGATAAATCATTACTTATACTGGCTTTATAGTACTGTTCTTTAAATACTGGAGAATTATCGTTCACATCAAGAACACTGATATTAACAGTTACCTCAGTCGTATAAAGTGAATCATTGACGATTATTTGTAAGTTATAGAGTCTCTGTTTCTCATAGTCAAGAGCTTTTGTCAAATATACTACTCCACTAAATTTTCCAATTCTAAAAGGTCCTTCTTTTTCTGAAATAGTCTTGAGGGAATATGTCAGCTCCGGGTCCTTATCTTTATCAGTAACATTCAGACGAGTGATTAATGAGCCTATACTTGCACTCTCTAGAACTGAAGCGGAACCACCTGCATACAATGGTCGGTTGTCATTGACATCCACTATAGTAACTGTTACAAGCAAGGTTTGAGACAAGGCTAAACTCCCAGGATTTGCTGCCTTCACAACAAGGTTATAAACACTTTGTTGCTCTCGATCAAGGATAGCTCTGGTTTTTATTACTCCAGTTAGTGCATTAATTACAAATTTTCTTCCACTGTTTCCTGACTCGATTGAATACTCGATTTGAGCATTTGTCCCTTCATCAGCATCTGTGGCATTAACATCTGTGACAATTCTAGAACGGAATGGGTATGCAGTCATTCCATCATCTTCCGAAAGTTTAATGTTTAATCTTGATGGATGAAAGACGGGCCCGTTATCATTGACATCTATCAATGATATAAAAAGCTTCAAAAAGGCAATAAATGAAGTACTTTTTGTTGATTCGGCTGCAATATACAGCTCAAATTGAACGGTAGATTCATAATCGAGCTTTGACGAATCTTCGACAGATACAACACCAGTTGCTTGATCAATAGCAAACGTGTTACCATGGTTGCCGCTGACTATACTGTATATCACACTATCACTTGTGGCCATCACTTTTACAAATTCAAAGCCTTTTGCACTGTTTTCTGGTATTTGTACAGTCGATGGTGAAGCATTTACAAATTTAAAAGGTATGTCGCTTACGTTTCCTACAACTATCTCAACAATCCCATTGCCTTTCAAGGATGGCAGCCCTTTATCTATTGCTTGGATATGGAGAATGTATCGTCCATTAGCTGGTTGTTTTTTTGTATAAATGTCTCCACTATTGGCCACAAGTCTGAAAGTATCTGAGGTAACTGTGAGAGAATAAGTGAGCTCAGCATTACTTCCAGCATCACCATCTGTTGCACTGACCTGAAGAACTAACTTGCCACTTTCGGTATCACTGGAAATACTTTGACGATACGGAAACTGTTTAAACACTGGAGAATGGTTGTTTTCATCTACAATATGAACTGACACTTGGCTGAGGCCTTTATCAGGTATCAGTCCCTGGTCGGTAGCAATACAACTGAACACATACAGATTTTTCTTTTTATAGTCAAACTGTTGAATTGTGAAGATCTGGCCTTTCTCTGAGTCAACTCGAAATGTGCCAGTAGCATCTGAACTAAGTGAGTATGTCACTCTTCCATTGCTTCCAGCATCCGGGTCATCTGCCGACACATTTAAAATATTACTCCCGGGTGGTGTAAGTTCGTTTATAGAGATAATGTAGCTACCATTTCTGTTTGAAAAGACTGGTTTGTTATCATCTTCATCATCTACTAAAACTGTAACATTGGCTAATGCCTTATAATATGGAGGCATAATGTTCTTTGCTTGCACAACTAATTCATAGGTAGATATGTTCTCACGATCTAAGGGAATTGTAGACGATAGGACTCCAGTATTTTTACCAATAGCAAAGTGTCCTTTTCTATTACCTTGAATAATTGAGAACTCATTTTGTTTGTTTACTCCACTGTCTTCATCTTTTACAATCATGGTATGAATTGATGAAGGATGATGATTTTCAATCACATTTATTACAACCGAGGCTGGTGTAAATATGGGAAAGTTGTCATTTTTATCCAATACTTCAATGGAAACCACTGCTTTATCAACGCTAAACGGATAAGCATCCTCTCGAGCATATACAATCAGTTCATAGATCTTCTTTCCTTCATGGTCTAATGTAGCATTTGTGATGATAATACCAGATTTTTCATTTATTGAAAACTTGTTCTTTTCAACTCCTTGAGGAATGCTGTAAGTAAGCTCTGCGTTGGTACCTGAATCCCTATCCGTGGCCTCTACTCGCATCACAGAGGTCCCTGGTTTTTCATTCTCAAAAACTCTTCCAGTGTATAAAGGTTTGTTAAATTTTGGCGGATTATCGTTCACATCAACAACGAAGATGGTAAAAAGTTGGTAAGACATAAGTGGTGGTGTTCCGCTGTCTTTTGCTGTAATATTGAGAACATATTTCTTCTGCTTCTCATAATCTAACTGGCCAATTAATTTTATCTGCCCTGTGTATTTATCAAGGTGAAAGTGAAGCTCGTCTTGCCGGTTGGCCATTCTATACTCTACGACACTATTCCTACCATCATCATCATCAACAGCTGTGACTGACATGACTGGATATTGCACATGTTCATCTTCCATCACAAACGTGTGATTACGTGACGTGAATTTGGGTTTGTTATCGTTTATATCAGTGACTTGTATAACAAGTGTTGCTGTGCTGGAAAGGCGATCCTCTTCCGTGTATGCTTGATCTGTTGCTTGAAGGATTAAGATGAACTCATCTGTAGATTCACGATCGATTTCTGCAGTAGTAAAAACAATGCCAGTTTTCCGATCTATCCTAAAATGGGGACCAGGAAGAGGAGATTGGGAATTAATCTGAAACCAAATGTCACTGTTGGGACCCTTGGAATCGGCATCAAAGGCCTCGATTGTTGTAACAGTTGTGTTAATCGGTACTCCTTCACTCAAGTGTATAAATATTGGATTTTCTTGAAACGTTGGTCTGTTGTCATTAGAATCAAGAACATGTACAATAACAAACACAGTTGAATGTAGAGGGTTAGTATGAGATCCGTCTGTTGCTCGGACTTCTAGCTGATAACGGCTTCTCTTTTCATGGTCCAGAACTTTTGTAGTGTATATGGCTCCTGATGTCTTGTTAATCACGAACGTGTCACCTGTAATGTAAATCAATACGACTTTTTCTAAAAACCATCAAAACTTCCTAAACTATGACACTACAAATGCAGTGCAAACTGGAACAAATAAATTTAAAAACTAAAGTTATCGATTTTATTAAAACGAAGATGACATTGAACATACCAAAACATGCCTTTCAATAATTGTTTTCTTCCCTAAGTAACTCTTTTTCTTGTTGTTATTTATATTCTTTTTGTTGCTGTCATACGGTAAACTAGGCATTGTCTTTTTTTGTTTGCGAACATTAACTTTAGACAATACAATATATTCTTCATTGTATTTACCCAACATTATCATGACATTAAAGTACTGAGTTTAACAACCTAACTTTTGACCAATGCGTGATTAATTTGTGACAGAATGTTCGAAAATTTTTTACATGTCACTCAGACAACAAAATCTATTCAAGATTCAAAGTAAGTGGATCGAGTTCTTTAAGTCAACATCTTGCGTAAAAATGCACGATTTCGGCGTTAACACGCTCTCTGTTTTCGTCAGATAGATATTTAATGTTAAACATAAAGATAAGATGATAAAAGTTGGAAAGAATGAAAGATATGGCCACCGTTTGCAAAAGGGCTTTTTGTCAGCGTAAAACAGTTACATATAGCTACAAAACACTGTGTTTTATTCATTATAAATAATTATTTAACTTACCTAACTATATACTTTCTTAGCAAGCTACAATAGGAATGTCTATTAAATAAACAAATTTCATTAAACATAAAAAATACAGAATAGGAATTGTTATTCAAC
>JAOBBB020226015.1:0-11482 GCA_025331005.2 Zoanthus gigantus | reverse complement strand
CACAGTAATTTATATTTCTATAGCAGCAAGTCTCTTTCTCATTTTTCATGGATTCAATTTATAAACTTGCAAGAACCAGCACGACTTGGGTAGCCTCTTGTTCCAAACGGTCTCAATAGCACAAGTGAAGTAACAATTTTTAAAAACAAATTAACTCTTTCAATACACAGGACATGTTTCGAAGTTACTTAACATCATCTTCAGCCATATGAATTAATATCTCACCAGTTCAAAGAACTGTAAAGACAAATGCGATTTGTTCTGTTTTAAAATATTGAACTCTGCTCTTCGTTACTTTCAGTTAAAGATTAAGGAGGGCTACTACATTGAAAAGTTGGAACCCAAGTTAAACAAACAAGTCGAGCATGTCAGCTTAACTTTGTTATCTTAGTTTCTCCTTTCAACTTGTCATATTATTAGCTACCTTGTTATATTCTATGTTTATATCTTTCAACTTGTTATCATGTTATTGGTTAGTTTAAATTTTGTTCATTAGTAACAGAACTTTTTAAAAATAGTATCAGTATAAATTCACTCACTTTGTAATATTAATTCACGTGGCTGAAATCAAAATATGTCTTGTTTTTAAAAATTATCAATTATTTTATTTCTAATACATAGAAAACTATATTCCATGAAATATGCCATCCGTGGAAATTTGTCATTGTAACAAAAAAATTAACTTAAATAATGTTAATAATTTGTAGAATCAAAATGAGCTGCAGTAAACTAAATTGCATTATCCTGTAGTAAGTTGAACCCTGTCATTTCAATTTTCTTGCAAATGAGAATCAAAACAATTTAAATTACTGAAGGTCAATATCTTCTTTCTTGCTTTTGAGGTTTCCAAATATCTTTCTCAATGATAATGAAATGTTTTAAGCAATGAGAACATGTTAATGGTATAAAATATATCAGACAATTTGGGAAATAAAATGTTTCAGATATGTAATGGTCAGTCTTGTCAACAGAGTTAAAAAATTAGGTGTTGAAACAAGTCTTTTTTTTCTTAAAATGATTTCTGGTAAAGGAATAAAATAGCATCGCACATGTTTCTAGAGAATAATATAAAACACTGTGACATAGAAGAACACGAGTAAAGGGTTGAGAGAAAAGGAGACGAAGCCGAGTTTTCTCTCTGGTTTTGAGTGTTCTACACGTCATAGTGTTTTCTTTTATTGTCTAGAAACACAAGCAAAACTGTTTTATTCCTTTTAGAAAATAACTTCACTTCCATCCTGAAAAACTTCTCAAGTTATGTTCAGTTATATAAAATAGATTTGTAGCCAATCAGAGCATGCGTTATTTCAGGATTATTTTCTAAAGAGTAAATAGTAAAGCTGGGGGTGTTGGCAACCCAAAATAACCGGTATATAAAATAAAGGGTTAAAATGCCTGTTTGTCAGTGTACTGCATTTATGCATTTGCAAATTTTGGTTGGGCACGTACACACAGTGTGAAAAACAAATTCAAATGGTAAGTTACAATCAAAGGGAACAAATTAAATATTAGTTGAAAATAGCAGTGAAGGTACAACTGCAATGTAATATACACTGCAGGAGAATAAGTATCTAAAACTTGCTTTGGTAGTTCTTCATAAACTCCAATTTGTATCTTAAAATCATTCAAAGAAAGTTCCAGTCTATTTTAAACACTTCAACACAAAAGGAATAATTATAATAAATAAACATCTCATTTTTTTTACACTTAGTACTTAATTTTGAATTCCATACTTCTTGAAAATGGCTAAAGACCTTTAAGGTAATCGAGGCATATGCATTTTTACTGTTACAATATTTACAATATTAATGAAAAATTAAGTTAGATAAAATTTATTCTGAGAATTTAGTTCATTTCTTGAAAGTAATGCTAACTCAAAAATACTATATCACTGTACTCAGCAACTGGAATGTATGACCTTGACAACAAATGCCATCATGACAACCAAAGCACATGGTTTTAAGCACCACATTTCATTCTGTAAATTGTTCATCCAATCCTGAGTGCATCAGCTTTATAGGGATGTCTTCCATATTTGGTAAAACAAACATGTTCTGTATAAAGAAACAAAAGTGTAATTTGACACTGACACTCAAGTAAGTTAAATTGTCGCTTAAACATACGTGACAAGGAATAGTATTGACTACTTCTTGAGGAAACTACTGGAAAGGTCGGCCTGATTTGTAGACAAGATAATTTATTGATAGACAAGTGGAGAAGATGGAAAAAAAGCCCAAACACTTCAACACAGCCTTTAGTCTTTTTCAATGAAATTATTATTAACATTATTCTCTGACATTTTTTTTTATTTTTTGGAATTCCCTTCCCTTAGCTTTTAAGCCCAGTGCTTCTAATGGACCAAAACATTGTTGGTTCAATGAGTGAATGAGGACAGGGCTGATATGGGTTGAAAAGTCATTGGTAAGTAGTGAAAATAATAAAAACATGTTTTGCTGAACGAACGATGTTTTGTTTGAAGGCACTTAAAAACAACTAACAGTTACACAAAATTATTATCATTTATCAATGATAAATTATCATTTAGACTCACTAATAATTTTTTATGCTAGATTTAAGGAGTAATCACAGTAATTCCTGCTGCCTCTGTGGCTTTGTGCCCCATATTGGTGACTTCAAGTATTGTTGCTAGCACTTATAGCATGTATTATCTTTACTTGATGATTATTATTTCAGCCACATCCCACAAGCATTACACTTTCACTATTACTTTAATATCTGTGTAAAACATGGTTTTCCAAAAGAGGCTTCATCCTTTACAAGCCAAGTGGTTCATGAAATGGTGCTTGTCACTGTTTCTATAGCGATAGAGGACAAGGATCTATGGATGAATAGGAAATTATCCATTTATAACAGGTTAGGCAGTTGACCAATCTATTTTCCCGTTTTACAAACCCACCAAACTTAATTCTTAGAATTTTTAAAATTGAAAAAAAATTTATATATGAAGATCAAAACATATTTCCCTGCTTGTAATTAATAAAAATGTACTTAGATGGTACAATCGAAAATTATGTGACAAGGTCAAGGAATAAACAGCTTCATGTGTTGAATATTATAATGGCGATTGTCAATCAATGTCTCTGATCATGAGTAGTTCATATACCAAGTACTATATAATTAAACTAAATAGAAAATTTTTGGATTTTCTTAGTTTTTATTTCCCCCCTTCCTCCAATCTTTAGTTTTTGGTCTAAATGTTCCTAAAACAGGAAATTATTGGTCCAGCCTTAGCAACAAGCAAAAGCTAACAAAAGGTGCTTCTCTCCGTTTGCTGTAGTAAATGAGTCTGACTCTCGGCAGAAGCTGGCATTCATTTTATCAACCTCTTAAAGATGGAAAGCAGAGCCAGCTTTAATGGAAGATTATACTACTCTTGATATTGCTGGATTTGAATCAATAAAATGTTATTTTACCTCCAAAGTACTTCACAGCTGAGAGAATCCCACATACCTAACATAATTACAAGAGTTTTAATGTTTTCATTACCTTAAATTCTTGCTTGAGTTTCTTTTCTATCCACTCTGTAACATGAATTAGTTTAACCTGTCGTTCACCAAGCTTTGGCCTTGCTGTTACAAACAACATGGGGTTCCCTCGAAATCCATACCTAATACAAGCAACACAGATTCACATTACTGCAGTATAAAAATATCATTAACTTTTTATCTACTAAATACCTTCTTCAGATGTACAAAAATATCTAGGAAATGTAATGACAATTCTAGATACATTGAAGTGCCGATTGTATGTAATCAGTTAGAATAGTGACAATATTAGTTAAAACAATATTAATAGTATCAGTAGCAACAGTAGTTGTAGAAGTAATGAGGGGTAACTAGTAGTGGTTATAGCAGTAATATTAATATTTAAAATAAGATAGTAGCACACATAGAAATAATAATAATAGCAGCTGTAGTTATTAGTATTTACAACAATAGCAGTAGAAATTGTAGTAGTAGTAACAGTAATATGACTTGAATAAAATTGAAATATTATTGAAATCAGACTAACTTTTTGATTCAAAACCTGGATTAAGCAAAGATCACATATGAATATTTTCTTTTCTCTGTTTGATAATCATGATGTATTTAAAATTGTCAGATCAACATGGCTTTCATTAACAGTTGTAATACTATTAATAATACTGTGTAATAGTAATAGTATCGGTAATATCTAAATATAACAATGGTGTTTTTATTAAGTTTTTCATAGAAAATACTTACCATAGTCTGTTGGTTGGTGGGGGAGGAATGTTGAGGGCAATTGTGCCATTCACAGCTTGTACCTCCACAGACAATGTAATGGGCAGGTTTGAAAAACGCTCTGCTGCCCTCTTCACAATTTCAGTCTCCGCTGCTCTTTTTACCCATTTTGATTTAGCAAGTCTCTCAATGACACCAAGTATCTTCTTTTTTGCACCAGAATGAGATGATGCTTTCCCTGTTCGGACTTTCTTGGGCACCTTTTCTGATTCACTAGATATGTGCTTTGAAGTTCTACACTTATCACTTTCAAAATATTCTTTTTCAGCTGATGAATTCCATGATTCGGAACTATCTGATTTTTCATTCAAGGCTGACTTTTTTCCTGAGCTATTTGTCTCATATCTTTCTGTCTGTTTTGAGTTCATCTCTGTTTGTTTCTTATTAGTCAATGACAAATCTGCCATGCTATTGTCTGTCTGAGTCAAGCTATCCTCTGATTCCATGCTACTGGTTGTTAATCTATCTGTCATGTGTTCTTCTCTACATGCTGAGGCTCCATAAGCACTAGAGGATGAAGATCCAAGATTGGAGATAGAAATATTATCTGCATCTTCAAAATCGGACTCAGGTGACTCGAAATCCGAGTCACTGCTAGAAGTTGCATCAGACTCAGAGTCTGTACCTTGTGCTGCATTTGTAACTTCTTCCACAATCTCATACTTCTTAACAAGTTCTGCCATGTCCAGATCTGACGACACTTCACTATCCTGACCAAGGCTAATAAAAGCTGCAAGATACCCTTCAACATTTAAATGGCCTTCTAACGAAAATACAAGGCCTCCACTATATGTTACATCTAAATCAACCCATGTACCTCGTTCATCAATAACTGGCAGCGAAGCCCGGTTGATGATTGGCAAACTGTGGCCTAGACTTAAGTCAGCAATTCTGATGTCTCGGATAAATGATGGCTTTTTCAGCTTGCTTAACTTGTTCTGGAATCTTAGCTTGATCTTATCTGACCAGTATTTATCCTGCCACACATCCCAAAACACTCGTCCAAACAGGACATTAACCCAGGCAATCTGCGATGCTGCCTCAGATGTTCCAGGAACAGGAAGTAAAGAGGCCATATAATGAGGATAACTACAGGACGGGTTTGTAGACTTACTGTCCTTCTTTTGCTTTAGAACACTTTGCAACATATTATACCATTCCTCCTTCTCTCGGCCAGTGCGAGCAAAGAGATAAAAAATATCAGCATGTGAATCATTATCCACTGAGTTTAACTTCTTTAATTTAGATATAACTGAGCTTCCAAGGTCGTCATAATCAGAATCTTCAAAACTTTCTGTGCCAGTCTGTTTGCTAGATGAAATAGTAACTTTAATGGGAAACTTTCTACTCCATACTCTCTTTACTGGAATATTTACTGGTACTAAATCAACCGTTGCTTCTGTCAAACAATAAAGTTCGTGACTAGTGTATGTTATAAAGGCATTTTTATCAACGGTCCTTGGGTCAATCCTTTTTCCATTGACATCTGGTCTTGGATGAGACAGTTTCAGAGTTTTATTGTTAAGGGAAGTGAAAACTGGAACTGCTTCACTGAAGTCAAAGTTATCATGTTCATAATTTCTAGCCTTGTACATCCAGCCCTATAAAACCAAAAAATTTTAAAAAATTCATATTAAAACATTACAAGTTGACAAAGCATCCCATTAACTCTATTTGGACTTTTTCAATGATTTAGCCTTGGGGAGTTAGAGAGGTTTGGGTTTTTTTCCCCACAACATACCATAATATCATAAATAATGTTCAGAAAATCTACTTAATTTTGTAGGCTGTTTTATGTAGTCCAAACATTTTGACGGCAAAGATTGTTAATAAAGTTGTCATATGCGCTGCAGAACAAAGTTGATCTCAGTTGTTTTCTGGCAGTAAAACATTTATTTTGGAAATGCAAGTGTTATAAAACTAAGTTACTTCTACAAAAAAGAAATATCTTTTTCACCTAGTAATGTTTAGGGTGAAAGTTGTTGATAGTGTCTGAGCTTATCTTGAACAATGTGGCAGTGACAAAAACCACTGGCAAGATTTAAAATTTTGACAGCTATTGCAGGAAGCCAGTGGCTAATTTGAACCCTGTAATATCAATATATTTAAAATGAAATTAGCAACAATTTTAATTGTTATAAATTCTAGATATAAAAACAAAAATTACAAATCTTACATACAAACTTCTACATGTCATTGTTTTGTAAAGTTGTTGTGGTCATGGAATGAAGAATGGAATTTATAATTAGTCTGGATATCTCAGATCTGTAAAATTAATTTAAGTTTTTACTAAATGTTTCAAAGTTTATGGTTTTGGATAAAACATAAGATTTTAAAGAGAGAGGAACATTTTGAACAAATTTTCTTGACAAGTTCTATTTGCATTTTCAATTCATAAGTACTAAACCGAAAAGGTAAAAAAAATGTTTTATTAATAAAAAAATATTTTATCATGAAATTTGTAACAAGACCAACTCTGAGAAGTAAAAATTTCAGTTTCTGACAAATAAGCAATATAATTTTTTACATCTTTAGTTTAAAAAAAATTAAAAATAATTTTAAATTTGCTTTGCAGTAACACAACTATCTCAAAATTAAAATGGAATGCGAGACAGGTGGTATTTCCATCTGTTATGGCTAAAATGAAATGTGGATGTTTTACATCAATCCATGCACTGACTTGACTGTAATACGAAACAACTCTCACAGAACATCAATGAGCACACAAAGTAACTATCATCTTAAAAAATAACATATTTACAACTCAAAGCGATCTTTCACCTGTAGTTCCCTCGCTGTCAGAAGAAACCCTGGATCCATAGATTTGTAATTTCGTGGTGGAGTCGTTTTTAGTCTTTCCTTATATTCATTCAACTCGCGAATATATCGTTCCGAAATTGAGTCCTCGGGGCAAGATATCCATAGAAATAAACAACCTATTAAATAAACCAGAAGTGAACCGAACACAACACCTGAAACAAACGCACTTGGTGTCGCAACCAAGTAAGAATAGAACAGCAGAACACATAACAAAAAGGCAGTGGACGATGGAGTTTTGTCCGGCGATTGAAGGGGTTGTGTTCCAATACTACCATTTTCACTAGTTCCCGAAAGTGCATCAAAATACAGTCGTTCCTCATCATCGCTTTCTTCCTCAACATGCACCCAGCCGTCATCGTTTTCATTATTCAGAAGGCCACTTTCTCTTTCCGAAGCAAGTAAAGATGATAAAGATATTACGGATTCATGTTGTAATTGTTTGTCATTTGACACCATGGATGAAGCAGAATCGCTGTTTTGGAGTTTGAGGAATCTGCGAAATGGTGAAGGTGACCGCTCGCGTTCTTTCGCTTCTGAATCTACATACAAGTGAGATCTTGATGAGTGTGACCCTACATCTACCGGTTCGTTCTCTTCATTTAACAAAATAGGTTCTGATTTAGAAAAATCAGATTTAGCATCACATTGGGTTTTCGTTTTCAGAAATTTCATTGGAATTGAAGGATACGAATCTGAGTTTTTCGAAGGCCAAGTTTTTTGGTTTTCAAACGTTAAATTGTCACCCAGACTAACAAGTGAAAGTTCGGATGATGATCTTCTCTGCGATAACGACTGTTTCACGACTGAAGGTTCAGTGTTTTGGTCAGGGTTTGTTAAATGTGTTACAGCGGAAAGTTCTTCCGGTTCCGAGCTCTGGGACGAGTCGGCATATTGGGTTGTTAAACGATGCTCGGTGGTACCTTCATCCGCTTCTTTTCTCTTGCGAACAATGTGAATCTCCTCATCGGAGTCGTCTAAGCTTCTGCTGGTTGTTGGCTTGTAGCTGATTGAAATTGCGGGAAAGAGATTGCGAAAATTTGATTTCCCAAGGGATGAAGAGTTACCATATGAGTGAGATCTGACTGCCGGATGGCGCGGTGGCGGAGGACGCGGTGGTGTTTTTTTATCGCTCATAACTATCTGCTCCTTGTGGAGATAATAATCATTTGTGTGAGAAAGTACCAGCCAACCATTTTCAATGAAGACTTTGAAAAAAATTGCCTTAGACTTATTCTTAAATATGGTATCCGCAAACCACATTCAAATTCGATAATATTCCGCCATTACCAATGATATCACCCACAACATCTTTAACAGTGTGCCGCGCATGCGCATGGGGTCCATTTCGACAGCTTGGCTCCGAAATTAAAATTAACCAATGACAATCGAGTGTTAATCCAACATTGTCCAATCAGAGCAGTCGACGTCAATGGCAGTCCGCTGGCACTTTTGAACATCTGATCTGTCTTGTTTGCTAGTTCCACGAGAATATTCACGTTTTGAATTTATTAAAAGTTTCGATTGGGTTTGATCTTTCCTTTGGATGTTACATCAATTTAAAAATGCAGAATATTTTTGTTTATAGGTACCTCTTTGTTGCTTTGTTTTTATGGTGCTTTTATTGGATAAGCTGCTTAGAAGAGGTACGAATAATGGCAACTTCCTGTGTTGAAGTTTCTATTTTGTGGTATCTTTTAAGATTTGTAGAACAGCATGCTTTGTTAATTTCACCAGTTGTTGTTATAGTTGTTTATTCTATTTTTTATCTTTTTACTTTAGCCTAATACTTTAAGTGTACCAGAATCGTTTCTTTTTGTCTCGACGCTGGATGGAACCATGCATGCAGTTAGACGAAATACGGGAGAAATCAAATGGTCTTTGAAAGAAGGTTAATTGTTGTTTTTTTTTGTTAAATTTCCTTTTTCTTTTTTAACATAATTAGCAAAATCCAGCAAGCTAAATAAATTAATGAGTAACGAAATATAGCTTTATTTTAGTTAGATGTAGTCGGGCTGTAAAACCACATGGTGTTAAAGACTTCGATAAAAAATTGGTTCAGGTAATTTACAAAACTCGTCTATCAAGAATTTTGCCGGTATTGTCCGTCAGATATAATAGTGTTTTGACTATATATATAAATTTGTATTTAAAATTACAGATACCAATAATAGATAGCCACATAACAGAATTCTTGTTAATTTAAAATTAAGGTTTCAGTTTTATGAACAATATATTTCAAGCGAGACACTTTGATTTATGCACATTTTATTTGTTCAGGCACTTCTTCACTGCAGTTTCTGATCCTTGAACACCTTACACAAAATAGACAATCTGTTAAGGTTTTAATGAACGTTTTATAACTTAGATCAAAACGAATTTAAGATTCTATTTACCGGAAGCGGAAAAGAACCTAGACAAATAGGAAAATGCGTGTCCGCACTGTACCGATAGGATCATAACTTAAAAAATCCATTCATTGACAGTGATGCAAGAGCGTCGGCCGTTTCATAACACATTATATTAATTTGTGTAGATTTCATTGCCAGTTTGATGTGTCTTTACAAATCTGTTTATTTCTTGATTATCTGTTTATATCTTTATATATGTTTTGTATAATTTATTTGGAATCTTCACCCAGTAAGGGGATTTCCAACGAAGCATCTGAAGAGGAAGGTGTTACGACTAGAGAATATATATTAATTTAGTGATTTACATAGAAAACATAAATATTGTTTAAATAAGTAGTTAGAAGATGCTTGCAGCAGAACATCCGGACTTTCTGTTTTTTAAACAACTTAGACTGGTAAAACAAAATTAATGTTGTTAACACATGCATTTTGATGTGGTTTTAGACTGGTTTTCCTATGATACAGGTGCTTTGGTGGACAATGTAAAATATAGTATATTGATTGTTAAAAATAGATTAAATGATTGTTTTTTTTTAACTTAAGTTATGTTGGAGAGGTTGAATTTTATGAACTTCATTTTGACTTCTCAAAGTTCTACAATAAATTTGTAAGAAACTACTGTGTGTGCATGGTTTCTTTGTAACAGAATGAGAAATAAGGTTTTATTAAATGGTTTGCTAAAAGAAGGTGTTAAAAGGGAGGGTTATTTTACTATAATAGTGAATACCTTACTTTAAGAGGGTTTAGTTCTTTTCCTATCATAAAAAGTGCAAAACAGAATAAAATTGGTTAATAGATAACTTATAATTAGCTTTTGATCAATGAGTGTTTGTGTTTACAAGTATTGTGTTAGAAATTTGATTATTCTGTTTTGAGTATTTGGTAAGCACTTTTTATGCTTCTTTAACTAGTTTTTATTTTTATTATGTGTAGATTTAATGTAGTAATTATGGTTGAATCCTTTCCTTCAGACACTGTCTTAAGAACTCCAGTCTACTTGCGTCAGGGGTAAGTCCAAGTTAACTTTGAATTTTGAGCTTTAGATATTTTCCTTTTCTCTTTTTACACTTTTATTTAAATATAGTAGTCTCTTTTGTGAAAGGAAATTTTAAAATTTAGGCTTAAAGATAAAATTTCTATATTTGCACAGTTGTATAATTTCGTCTGTTTTAAATTTTTTATAAAATTAATTATGGTTTGTTGTTTAGTGCAATATTTCTGCCTGACCCAAAGGATGGCAGCTTATATGCCATGGCTGGAGTACATGATGGGTTGAAGGTTAGTAATAAATGTTTCTTGGAAAGGAGTGAAACAGACCAGGTTTTCATAGTCAGAAAAGTAAGTACTGTAACTTAGATTTTTTAAATTGGTGACCTAAAAAATTGTTAAAAAAAATTGAAGTAAAATTTCATAGAAGTCAGTGATGTGAGTTTTGTGAAGAAAAATAATTAACTTTTTGCCCTCCCGATCAATACAGGTCCAAATTATTTTAGGCCATTCTAATTTAAAACTAGATTATTTTTTCAAACTAGGCTGATTTTTTCTTTTTAGGATATCATAGTTTTAAACTAGTTTATTTTTTCATTTAAGGGTGATTTTTTCATGTTTGTAACAAACTAGTTCATTTTTTCTAACTAGTTAGTTTTTTGTTATCAAGTTGATTTTATTAGGGCCAAAGAAGTAGTAAGAATAAAAAATTTGAGACAATTTGCATTGACTGCTTGTGTGACCTATATAGTGGTAGTGATAGTTTACTTGAAATCCAGAGTATACCTCTTTCTTTCGTACATCCAACATATTGCATCAATTGAGCAAAGCATAGCAGAGAGGAGAGGGGCCTTGAATATCTACTGTGAAAAATGGAATCACTTATTAGTATGGCTGCAATTAAACAAAAGCAAAACTAAGAATCAATTTTAACAGCACTATTATCTTTTGACAGAATTATCTTTCTTTTTTTTTCTGTCAATT
>JAOBBB020225925.1:0-11483 GCA_025331005.2 Zoanthus gigantus | reverse complement strand
ATACCTTATATATAAGTTGTAATTGGATCGCTACTTTGAAATGTAAGAGAATCGATTAATTGACTCGATAAGATAATTGGTAAAGAGGGTGCATTGATGGATAGCAAAACGAGAATTGGAAAAGCATCACATTATCCAGAGAATTTGGATATGATTGTGTGTATTGAAAGGATATTTGAAGCTTCAGGTAAAAGGCTTCGTTATCATCTTATCGAACATGGCTTCAGAAATGAAAAAAAGATGTAGATGAAGCATGGCGAGAACCTGAAATACAAAATGAAACTGAGACAGATACAACAGACAATGAAGGATACAGCTCGGAGAAGAGGACTAAAGATGGTAGTTGGGTTGATTATGCTGATAACAGGTGGTGAATTCGTGGCAGAAACGAATTAAGTCCCGAGTATCGATCATTTGAACATTTGGAAAATCCAGCAGAACTTGAAGAAGCAACCAAAAATCTACCGATAGAAACAAAATAACAGAGGAAACAAAGAAGGTGGTCAAAGGAAACTATATAATGGGCCCAAAATAAAGGTAACATAAACCGTGATGAAAAGTAAAAATGGAATTGGGAGAAAACGAAATTTGCCAATTACAAGACTACACAAAATGAATCAATGCAGAAACAAAATCGAAAATGAAATAGAGAGTAAGTATTACGTTAGATAGAAAAAACCACTGAACGGTGATTGAGCAGTTAAAGGGAGAGTATCAAGGCTGGAGAAGTCTGGGTACGAATAAGCAAAATCCAGCGAAACTTGACACCTTCACGCGAAATCAAGTTTTGAAAATTTGGGGAATAACATTTGGGAAATTACAGTTTATCAACGACATCCTTTGTTTTTTTTCCTCAAAAATTTCCAGATTTTAATAACAATGTATGTACTGTTTCTCGCTGGCTTTATTTTTTCTGATACAGTGGGAAAAACCGTTTGAATGGGCCGAACTCTTCGTTCTGCGGACTTCAGTGAGCTAGCGATTAGCTGAAAAAGTTCTTTTGGAGAAAGTGTAACAAAACTATGTCCATGCAATTTAGAAGAATTTAAGATAAAAGATGAAAGGTTCTTTGCAAGCGACCCAGTGTTTGCATAATTTTTGTTGTACTTGGCAATGAAGAGGCGACAAAGGTGAGTACAAATGAAATATATTTTGCCGGATTTGTGTTCTCTTTGTTTCAGTCAGTTGTTTCGAAGACTCTTTAATATTAAGAAATTTCGAGTTATCTTTCTTTTTAGGTGCATTATGTAGTTATTGCGAGGCGTTCTCAGATTCAAGAAAAGAAAAGAACTAGCCGTTGGCGAAAATATTTAATTTCGAATTTTGTGCTTTTATCAAATAAAAACTGTCAGATTTTTTTCTCCAGCACACAAGTATTACTGACAGTTGTTTTAACAAACAAATATGGCAGTCAGTTTACCTTGTATGCTAACAAAAGAAACATTCTGTTTTCATATTTTGGTTTGTGTATTGTTTATAATGAAATTTCGGGAGCCGATGTTGCGTAGCTTCCGTCATGCACGTAGCCTTGACACTCCCCCTTTAAAACAACAATTCAAAGCAAAGTCAACTAAGCATGAAAAACACAGAGGTAATGATACGTGCGAACATAGCAAAAGTTACATGTCGTCATGGTTATGGTCTCGAGTTTGAATTTTTCTGAAGCTTGCTTTATTACAATTGCAACAATTACTGCGTCTGTATGGAATTTAGTCCTGTATATGTACAGTACAGCAGTGTAACTTTTATCTACCACTTGCATTTGACAGTTAACCAGAGACAATCGCTGATACTTAAAACCTACCATAAACTGATCCAGCGTACTGGGGAGCCAAATCCATTGGCAGAACACTGGAGCCACAATTTCCAAGCGCCGTGGCACTAATAGCCACTGTCATTAGAAACATGCAAGTGTGAAACCTTTCTACACCATCATTAACCACCAGCACCATACACAAAGCAGGGATGCACATGGAAAGTATCTGTTTTGTAACACACAACAAATTGCTCAGTTTTTATTTCTTATTTATTAAATTTGATTGGCTAGATTATAGCACATTCTTGAAGCTGACGGCCTCCCATAAGGCAGTAAAAGTTATCAACAAATATTAACTGTTGCTAAAAATAGTGTGTTAAAATAATCACTATAGTAGTTAAAGTGGTAACATTTTGAGTAAATTACGATTAACTCAAGCTTGAAATGTCAGCTACATAAACTGCGTACTTGAGGCAATGTCAGCTACATAACTACGTACTTGAGGCAATAGTAATACAAAATCATCCTAGAAATGTTTTAATTACGTGCTTCGCTTACTTGTAAAGTTATTCAACTAATAAGTCAATGAATGTCGGTTCTTTCTCACACACGAAAGTTAACGTTTATATATATATAAACGGTTAAAGTGTATATATCGAGCAATGGGAAGCTGGCTACCACCATACAACTTTCTGGTCCATGACGTCAAAAGCAGAATTTAGTAGTGAGAGTCCGGTCCTGTTGCTATATATCTGTTCAATTTACGTAGCTACAACACACCTCGCTACCATATTTTACAAGAAAATGGAACAGATATATAAAACAGGACCAGTCTCTCATTACTAAATTCTGCTTTTGACGTCACGGACCAAAACACAAGGTGGTAGTTCCCAGCCTTCCATTGCTCGATCAAGTCCGGAAGTGATTTTTCTAAACTTTAAACGCAAATTCCACCATGAAAAAACTCGTAATCGAATTGGTTTTTTGCCATTACCATTAGAAGGATAAGAATATTTTATACACACAAAAAACCCACATCTGTTACATACACTTCAACACTTTAAAACTCAGAGATTAGTGTAGGTTTCATGGTCCACAATGCTTGGCAAGGGTTGTCATTAGGATTTCAAGTAGGCTAGCAGGCGGTTACAGAGAAAATGGGCGGGAATCGGGTTGTCCAGGGAACGCTCTCACAGAAAGTTTTGAAATTTACTACCTCACAGATGCGATTTCCTGCATCTTAGGATACATATTCAGTCTTATTTGTATGTAAAAAATGAGGTCAGTCTGAGTAAACTAACTTTTTTATGTTTTCCTACCTTTTTTTTAAATGGCATACTTATTTCAAGTAATTCACATGTGTATTTGAAAAATATTCACAATGTTTTGAAACGCTCAGTAAGATAGATTTAAACGAAGTTTTCTTTCAGTTTTATGCATCTGTCAATGTACAGGGTTCATACAGCTCAGAAACCAACAAATTTAAGACGTTTCAAGGCTGAAAGTCAAATCTTTTAAGAACAATTTTTAAACACAAAACATTAGAAGAAAAGAACCTTTGGTAAGGTAACAATGCCTTTGTCTGAAGTCTTTGCCTTCTTCGATAAAGTTTGGAAACAAACTATTTATTTTTCTTCGTTTCAAGTAGTCTTGAAGCGATTGCTTTTTGCCTCTGTGAACTTTTATCTTGGAAAACCTCGAAAAACACTTCAGGAAATACCTTTGAAAATCTTTGAAGCTAACTGTAATACACCTCATGCGCTCTTACACAAGTTATCTGTCAATACCACACATAATTTCTGTGTTTTGATACGGTTTTATTATCTTTTTACAAGAACAAAGACAATATTCTCAAAATTTCGCACTACATACAGGCCTATAAACTGTTTTGTTGTTCAAGTTCTCATTGTGTAATGTGATTTTCTTTTCCTGATAAATTGGAATTATCTTCGCCACGCAATAGCCGGCGCAAAGTGGTAAACAGCCGGCTACCGGCTTCTAATGACAACCCTGCTTGGCTATTACACACTGGTGCTGTTCTAAATAATGCGCAATATCCAGGAAGGATATACGCACTAAATGCGATTTTGCAGACGTTGGTACTCATTTACCTACTCCGGAAGGATGGAAAGCTGAGTTAGCTTAGGCGGAAAGAAGGTTCCACAAATATTCGATTCTCGGCATATCCAGGAATCGAACAGGGAACCTTGTTGTCGGTAGTCAGAGAAACACTTAGCCTGTGATTTAAAGACTTAGCAACTATAAATTGGCAATAGAAATCGATATTTTTATTTACACCGTGGAGGTAATCAAAATAATAATAGTAATAATAATAATAATAATAATAATAATAATAATAATAATAATAGTGTTTACATTTTCTAAATTTTTTTATTGCGTTTTCAGATACTCCGAGTGCTGGCTGCAGAGTAAGTGCTCCGATATTGGGGCAGACGGGTTCTCCAGTAATTTTCAGGCAAACTCCAGGAAAGAAACGCGGTTCATTTGACGAAGACGAAAAGGACCTCACAGAAGCCATAAGGAAACTTTCATCGTCTGTTGAACAAAATCTAGCCACCGTTGGACTATCAAAAAATACGTCTAAATCATTGTTAAATTTGAAAAACCGGTTTGATACTAGGCGAGGTTCAGGGCCTGAAGCTAATCGGCGAGCTACTTCTTTAGAAAATTTAACACCAGTGAGAAAGGCAATCTCAGCAAAAAAGATTTCAGCAAATTTGGCGTTTTTTAATAACAACAACAAACCTAAAAGTAAAATGGCAGATTTTGAAGATACTGAAATTCTTAATGGTGCACCACTGTCAGAGAGTCAGGTTCCTCATGTGAACAACGGTTTCCCAGACGCGCAGCATGACGAGCAGATTTCTTTCGATAGGAAATCTGGCTCACAAATTGAAAGTAGAACTGTCACGGAAACGCATGAAACGTCTGAGACTACAGACGATGGTGTTGTCACGCACACCACTACAATCACGAAAACAGAGTTTAGTTCTAATATTGATGATCAGAGACAGCAGATACTGGATTTTGGTTTCAACAGTGATATTGTTGATTCTGGTATCGAGAGCCATGAAGTCGCTCAAGATGAATTTATGACATTTACTGGAACTGAACAAACTGAAAATACACAAGAAGGACAAGAGCAAATGGAATCAGTAGAAAAACATCTGCATGGAATTGTAGAACCGGAGCTAGAACCAGAAGCACCACAAGAACTGGAATTAGGAGCACAAACCGTACTGGAACCAAAAGCAGTATCAGAAGAGGAACCAGAAGCACAACCGGAAGAGGAATCAGAAGCACAACCGGAAGAGGAACCAGAAGCGCAACCGGAAGAGGAACCAGAAGTGCAACCGGAAGAGAAACCAGAAGCACAACCGGAAGACGAACCAGAAACACCACCGGAACTGGAACCACTACCACAATCGGAGCTGGAACAAGAAGCACAATTAGAACTGGAACCAGAAGCACAATTGGAACTGGAATCAGAAGTACCACTGGAGATGGAACCAGAAACACAACTTGAAATGGAAGCACAACCTAAAGTTGAACCAGAGGCACAGCTAGAACTGGAAGCTGAAACAAAACCAGAATTGGAAGCGGATCCAGAGGCAGAGGCAGAACAGCTAAAACCCGAAGCAGAACTTGAAGAACAGGAGCTACAACACGAGCAGCATGAATCTGCAGAAGCTGAAACTACACCAGAGCCTTTGTGCAGTAACGAAGAACCTGAAGGATTTATTTCACACCAAAGCCTCCTTCCTGATGTACCGTTAGCAGAACCAGAAAAGGAGTCTTATGAAATGGACCCACTTGAATATGGTCAAGATAGTGACATAAATATGATAGGGGAACCTGAAGATACAATACAAGACCCACAGTATATTCTCAAAGAAGACAAAGTGTCTCAAGTGGAAGAGAACGCAGGTTTAGTTGAATTACAGCAGAAAGAAGGTATAGGAGGAGTAGAGCAACAGTCAGTACCAGAAGATGAACAGGTAGAAAATAGTCCATTGGCTGAAGAATTTCAACACACAGAATCTGAATCCTACCAGTCAGTACCGTTTGAAGAAACAGCTAAGGAAGTTCCGATCGAATCAGTTCTTCAACCAGAAGAGAGTGTTCCTGTTGAATGTGATGAGGATTCCAAACCAACTGTCGATATACCCGAGCCCTTTGAAATGTCTTCAGCATCTAAAGGAGAAACTGAACCAGGAGCAGATGAGGAATCTAAGCCTACAGAGGAAGCTCGATTACTTGCAGAAAGTTTGATCAAGATCGCAGTAGAGGACGCTCCAGATCAAGCAGAAGAGACTTCTCCACAAGAGGCTCCTCAGCAATCCCAAGATTCTCCTGAGTCAGTCGAACGTGCTACAGAAACATTAGAAGAGATTCCTCAACATTCTGAAGAGTCTCGAGAGCTAGAGACTTCACAAACAGTATCAGAACCTTTCAGAAAGGTAGAAGAGGCTCCTCAATCAACAGTAGTTACTCCACAACAATTAGAAGATATTACTCAACAAGAGATTCTTGAGCCGGCAATACAAGAAAGCCCGAAGCCATTGGAAGAGACTGTTAAGTTATCAGAGAATATTTCAAAAGATGTACAATCTCAACCGTCAGAAGACCTAAAGGAAACTATCTCTGTGGGAGTCCAGGATATTTCATCACCTCCAGAGCCAACTAAGGAAACAGTGGTTGAGGCTGCAGTACCTGCAGAAGTTGCTAAAAAACCTGTTGATAAAGTTTCTGAACCAACTGGTACATCTCCCACAGAAGTTGTTGCCAGACCAAAGACATTACCTGCTGCATCAAAAAAAGAACCAAAAAAGAAAGCAGAAACAAAAGCTGCAGCTAGTGGAACGAAATCCCCTGTTAAATCTCCTCTAAAATCTCCCGCTAAATCTCCAACAAAATTGCCAAGTAAAGAACCAGTAAAAAAGACCACAACCACCCTCCCTGGTGCAAAGAGGACTACAAAGCCAGCAGCTACTTCTGATAGCAAGAAAGAACCGCTTAAAAAAGTTTCAACGCTTCCACACAAAACGCCGACAACACGACCATCATCTGCCAAACCAGCTGCAAAGAAACCGGCACCGAATACTGCATCAGCTGCTGCTAAACCAAAAGTTCCTTCTGCAGAAAGAAAAGATGCAGCAAGTAAAAAGACAGCAGGAGTGCCAGGTCGACCCACAAGTGCTATTACAAGACTAAAACCCACGACTGGCAAAGAGCCCACTGAGGCTTCAAAGAAGACACCGGGAGTAACTCCTGCTACATTAAATGGCAAAGCGAGACCTTCAGCAAAGATGTCCAAACCTGGAAGCGAGGTTAGCTTAAAGCCTGCTGGCGAGAGATTGAGTAGTCCAAAGCCACATATGACCGTTGCGAAGAAAACCGTTACGAAAACTGTTATTACCAAATCGGGGACTGGCCCATCGAAAGTGCAAAAAACTACAACAGAAGAGAAAGTGGAAACGAAAAATGGGACAAAAACAACTACTGTTAACACCAGAACAACTGCAACAGGCAAGGCACCCAAATCTACTACTACAACAGTCAAAACAACCCGACCGTCATCAGCGGCAAAAAAGACAATTGATTCGAAGCCGGGTAGCAAACCAGCAGCAGCCATCAAAAGCACAGCTCCAGCCTCTCGAGACAAAAAACCAGCTACAGGATCTCGCCTTGCAGCTAAATCAAAACCAGGGTCAGCAGCAAAACCTATGAAGATGACGTCAGCTAAACCCACGAAACAGACATCAGAGGCAGCTAAGGATGAAACACCATCCGTGTTTGAATCTAGTCCCCCAGTTGAGGGTGACGTCGTTCCTAGCTCAGTGGTTACGAAGCAAGTGACGGAGACCGTGGTGGTCAATGGCCAAGCTACTTCCACTGTCATTACAACAGAAACCACTATGGCGGGAACGGAGGAAATCACGCTGGTTACCTCCGAAACTATTGAGGGGGATGTACTGGAAATTTAACCTAAAAGTAAATCATAATATTGCCAAAGTAGATTTTATTGAGTGTGAAGAAAAACAAGTGCTACTGTTTATCGAACAAAAGAGCAGCTGTTTTAGCCGAGGCAACGAAAGTTCTGAACGCCCCTTGACGGAAATCTTTTCTCGCCTTGATTGAGAGCGGCTAACGACGATTTCACCTCGAGTTCTAAAAATACTGTGACTTTCTTGGTTTTTTTAAAACTTTGTCACACTCAAACTGAATCTTTTAGGAGTAACAAAAGAGATAGCTACAATGTTTGTTTGTTTTGTTTTACTTTTCAAAACGGACGCACGGAAGCCACGAACGTGGGAAGAAAACGGAAGAAAATTACTTGCAACAACAACCTTTTTGTTTGTGGTACAAAGTAAATCATGCATGGCTATTTTGTTTTTATATATATATTGCATGAGTTGCCCAAGAATAACGGATAAAGAATTCAAGGAAAAGTTGTAGAAATGTGAAGCTAGCTTTAAAAATATATGTACAAATTTATAAAACCGTTTGTTAAAATTAAGATACATGAGAAAGTGCGTTTCCTAAAATTTTTAACTTTTCAAGATTTCAACGAAATAATTTAAATGTGTATAGGTCCTCGTATTATAGCACTTAAAGTTTCTATCGCTAAAAGAAAACATTTTCGGGTACTTTTTTTCGTGGAGAACAATTTATTACAGAAAAACAGCAATTAGAATCGTTGACAATATCATAGCTGGCCGAGTATAGAATTCAACAGATATTTTAGTAAACTAAGGAGTACTTATATACTTTAGTACGAAAAAAATTAGAAGGTTTATTGTAACTTATAGTATATACCAAAAATTGCTAAAATGATTCCAATTTTAACTAGCTATCCGCGCAGGATTAATTTTGACATCATGGCGCGGTTTGTGCTTCTTAATGTTGAACACGGCACATAAGGACAACTTTTCCTTGGTTAAGTTGAAAATTATTTATAAGGTGTTTGTTTACCCCTATTTAATATTTCATGCTAAGATGAAATATCTAAAATTGAAACTTCAATATTTGTTGGAAAGAACCCAAGGTAAACATTTCGCTTGATCAAGAACTCTTCATTACATTAGAGAAAAATCCTTTGTTATAAAATACTGTGTTTTTTTTGGTTTTCTAAAAATATTTCGTACCTGGTAACACCGGTAGAAAACAGAATCTCGAGCTTTGATTTAGCCTTGAACTTGTAAGCTGGCTTAAATTTAAGTGCAAGTCTCCCATCTCAAAGGAACGTTCTGTGACAACGCCTTTGCCATTTGTTTAATTTCTTGTGGATTTTAATCATAGTATTTGCGTAAGACGTGGAAAAACTAAACTTTTCCAAACTCGAGCTGCAAGTTTTGTTTTCGCTTTTTATGTTCGCAATGTAAATTCATAAACTAAATGCTTTCAACTTGACAGATTATTGCGGTAAAAATCATTTAAAGAAATTTATACTGTACAAAGTTAAAATTTAGCTCACTAAAGTTGTTAAAATAGCAAAACTTTGTGATGTGTATTTTTACACATACTAGAAGATTAAATTTTAAACTAAAAAGTAAATTGAGTTGGACATCGTTGCTGTTGGGGTGGTCTTTCTTTGACCAAGGACAAGCGCTGGAAAAGTAGTTCATTTTGTAAGCGTTTTACATAGAGCGACGCGTTTTTAAATAATGTTTGCCTTGAAGACAACTCTTCCTAATCTTGCCGTTGCGCGTGGGCTCATCCTTGATGCCTTCTGCCGTAAATCCTGGTTCTCATATAATCGCTGAGGTCGCTAAAAAATCCGTCCGGCGACCCTGGCGATCTTATAAGAACCGTAACTTTGTGATCGCCAGGATTCTATCTCGGCAATTCCGGCGATCTGAAAAATCATATGAAAACCACATTGAGCGATCCTGACGATCCGAGCGACTGAGAAGTATGAAAAATCCAAGCTCCTGCCGTTTCTGGAATATTGTTCGAACCTAAAACTTCTTTTCCTTCTCCCTTTTAATTCTGTAGTTCTCTTTTTCTTTTTTTTTCTCGATCTTGTGACGGCGAGAACAATCAAGTAGCATGTCTCGAGCTCCAGTGGGTGATTTTAAAATATCCCGCCAAAACACCTGTTTCTAGACTCCATGCCCCCGCGGTTTACTTTACACGCTGTGATCGCTAGCACGAAAACCTGGCGATCTCGGCGATTATATGAGAAACGGGCATTAAGGGTTTCCCGCACGGCCGGGAGACTGACCGTCTTAAAATGCCTCGAATTCATACGAACGTAAAAACGAGTCTAGCCCGGGGAAAGGGGGGAGGGTACCTCGGGGGTAAAAAGGATAGGGATGCTAGTCGGGAAATTTGAAAAAGTATCAAAGCTTTAAAATGTTTCACCCTAAAAAATACCTCAACGTAAATGATCCATCAAAAAAATTGTCTTGGCTTGTTATCAAATATGTACCCTGTATTCTTCGAGGATACACCGTCATTTTTAAAGTAAGCTGGTTAATTCCTTTGCAGCATTCATAAATATCATTTGACGTTTCGTTTGCTTTGTTTTGGAACAGACCAGGTTTTAGCTGATTGCCAGACTTTTTTCGGAAGAACTCGTGTTTTTTTTTTTTGTCAATTGAACTGCACTTGTCAACACCCGCCGGAATATCCTTTTTTAAAAAAAACTAACCGTTTGTGGTCATTCTCAGGACTTAAAGGTGAATATTATGTGGCTTCTCTTCATATTCGTTGCAAGTTTCTAAATTAGCATAGAACTGAGTTCCAAAATAACATTTGGCTTTACTAAAAAGAGAAAAGAAAGAAGAGCGGACCTGGGGTGAGCAAAAAACTGGGGAGGAAAGGAATCCTTCCGTCGCCTTACCCTTCCCCACTGCTCCCCAGTTTTTTGCTCACCCCAGGCGCGCTCCTGCGCTCGCTAGATCGCTTTCTCCGCCTGCCTAAAGGAAAGGAAACTACTGCTACGCAGGCTACATTTGGCGGGAACAAAGTTAATATGAACATTACAAGCTTTTTTCCTCTTGGATATTTCTTTATAGTTGCACTGTTCGAATCAAGAGACCGCGGAGTTTATCTTGTGTACACGAGAGAGTGATGAGGGGGAGAGGGGGAGGGAGGTTATTGGAAGGTATAAGTAGAGACCAACACTTAATCCCTTGAATCCCCAGTGGGGCATGGGGCCGCAACAATGTCTCTCCTCCACCGGGTCTTTTCTTTCGCCAAGGTTTGCGCCTGTCCCCATGGCATGAATTTTAGCAGCCTTAATTTCTGTTTCGGCCTTTTGGGCCTCGCCAGCATGGCATAGACTCTTTTTTTTTATATAAGAACCTTTTTTATAAGAACATGAGGCTGAAAATCGCCAAAAAATAAAGAACATGTTAAGAACATGCTGAGGCTGAGAAAAGGTGAAAAACATTTATTTAGGATGATAACCTATTGCAAATAATTCGTACAGTGTTATTAAAAAAATTTGCGTTTCGGTGGGTTTCTTGACTAAAGTTCGCAGATAACAGTTTTACATCACATGTTTTTTCATTTACCGAATCGCAATTCTTACAGTTATATCTCTTGTTTTCTTTCGTACCAGCTACTGTATTTTCAAATTTGATACACTACAAAGTACATGTACAAATCAATGTATACACAAATACAGACTTGATGAATACCGTGAACAAAATGCCGCCTCACGTAGGATCTGAGAAGATCAACCAGCCACAAAATG
>JAOBBB020225827.1:0-11483 GCA_025331005.2 Zoanthus gigantus | reverse complement strand
TAAATTGTACCCAGAAATGTGTTGCTGTAAAAGGAAATTTAACTATTTGCAAACTAATTCAAGTTTAATGTATCCACGACTCATTCACAGTTTCCTTTGGTTTGATTTTTAATTGGTTTGATCTCACAATGATGTTGAAGAGTAATATTACTCTTACAGAAATGGGAGGTGAAAAAGCAGAGGGAGACTTGTCTACGTCTCGCTTTTAATACTTCATTTCTGTCCTTGCCACTTTCCGCACCACATGCTTTGTTTCAGTAAGAATCACAGTGTAGACTGTTCTAATTGATCAATGACTGAAAAGCTTGTAGGAAATTCTGGAATAAACAGCAATCTGGTTCAGTAATGACAGACCAGACTTTTTGGAAAGTAATAATTGTGAATGTTGAGTCCTCTCTAATGGGCCTTCTTATGACAAAGATTATATGAAGTATAAAAAGTGTGAACCGTTTTTCGTTGGTATTGTGATTATTAAACTCTTTTTGTTTTAGGGTACTTTCATACAAGCACCATGGAAGGCAGATAACTTCTGATTTTGAACCAGGAAATATAGAAATTAGAGCAAAACCAAAAGAGTTTTCAAACCTCTTTCTAGAGGTTGAGATGAGAGTGCAGTTCAACTCCTCCGAAGGCGAGACACAAATTCTGCCAGCTGGAGATCTCATAGGTTTGCTCCAAGAGACAGCTTCAGTTATTACAAATTTTCTTGGCGGTGTTGATATTCTGTTTATCAACGGAAAGCCTTTGCCAGAAATTGAAGAGCTACAAAATACCAAACCTTCAAAAAAGGATGTGTCCATGACAAAGTTGATTGGCATTGCCATAGCAACACTAGGGCTTATAACTGGTCTTGTGGTTATAACACTCTTTCTGAAAAGGTTAGTTTTAATCAGTTAGATTAAACTGTTAATGATAATAATAATTATTACTATAATAATGATAATAACAATAGTAATACTACTACTACTACTACTAATAATAATAATAATGTGCAGACTATGTGTGGAGATAGAGGAAACCATAAGCCACATCACAGCAGAATGCAAGATGCTTGCCCAGTTCTAAGCAATACCGCCTTTGGAGGCACGATAAGGTAGCGGTTGTTATTCACTAGAAGCTGGGTGAAAGATATGGCTTTGATAAGAGCCCAAAGTGGTATGACCACACGCCTCAACCTGTTCTGGAATCAGAAGAGACCAAAATACTCTGGGATGTTAAGATCCAAACAGACCAGATAATTGATCGTAACAAACCTGACATTGTTGTCTTTGAAAAGCAGTCAAGGTCATGTACCATCATTGACATCGCCTGTTCATTCGACACGAGGGTAAACAATAAGGAGAGAGAAAAAGTTGAGAACTATCAAGATTTGAAGGGGGAGGTTTATCGACTTTGGAAGTGCAAGGAGGTGAACATCATTCCAGTAGATGTCGGGGCTCTGGAAACCGTACCAAAAGGGCTTCCGAGGTCACTGGAAAAACTACGATTGATCTGCTTGGATCTGCTGCAGAAAGCTTGCCTCCTAAGAACGGCGAGAATATTGAGGAAGGTCCTCGATACTTAAGTGAGAAGCAAACTAAGGACACAGGGGGGGATGGATAAGAACAATTCTGATCGGATAGTCAGGACACCTAAGGCCACAGGAAGTGGCCTGATGTCTATTCAGACTGCCAACGAAGTGCTGTGTTTTGAACCCCACTAATAATAATAATAATAATAATAATAATAATAATAATAATAATAATGATAATAATAATAATAATGATAATAATAATAATGGTAATGATAATGATAATAATAATGATAATAATCACTTTTAATGTTTATTTAGATTCAGAAATAACTTTATAGAAAGGAGTGCATTCAAAGTATTCCAGTGAGGGCCAATTTCTTGTGAGCTGGGAGGAGAGGGCTGGGACAAATATGTTAGGTTGTTCAAGATTTATGGACCCTAGCCAGTGGAAAATTTTTAACCCTACTAGTAAGTAATGATCATTCACTTACAAGTTGTTACCACTTATCTGGAGGACAAGTATATAATGTTTATCACAAATGAAAAAACATTAACCAAATGTAACTAGTGTATTCGGGCTCCGTGTGACTCGCAAGGACTTGTGGGCCAGAACAGATGGAAAATGTAATGGCGGTAGGAAAATTTTAATTCGTTTCATGTTAAATGAGGCTATTAATTAATCAGTGTTATAATTGGCGACCAAAACAAAAAATAAATAAATAAAATTGTTTTGGAAGAATGAATCTGGATTTAGGAAGTCTGGAGGATTTTGATTGCAAATCTGACCCGTCGAGAATCGGAACGAGATGGACAAAATGGAAACGGTCTTTTGAATATTATTTAGAAGCAAAGGGGGTTGAGAAAGACAAACAGAAAAAATCTTTACTTCTACATTGCGCTGGTAGAGATGTTCAGGACATTTTTAGCACCCTTACAGATCCAGGTCCTGTAGGAGAAGGGGATACCGAGTATAAAAAAGCGACCAGAACACTAGACGCATATTTTAAGCCTCAAGTAAACACGCCATTTCAGCGGCACGTATTTCGACAGGCGAAGCAGGAAAAGGATGAGACAGTAGATCAGTACTTGACCCGGCTTTGTCAACTTGCGGAGAATTGTGTCTTTGGAGAAACGAAAGATGAGCAGATACGGGATCAGTTTATTGATAAATGTCGATCGCATAATTTAAGGAAAAAGTTGTTGCGATCGGGCGCGACGTTGACCCTTAAAACAACACAGGAGATTGCGAGAGCTATGGAAGATGCTGAGAAGCATGCTAAATCGATTGAAAACGATTTTAAGGATGCTGCTGAAAGTGTAAATTCCGTAGGAACACAGAAGAAATTGTCAACCGGAAAACCGGCCAAATGTTATCGTTGTGGCAAAGAGGGACATTTTGGAAAGGATTCTGTATGCAAAGCCCGCTTGGTTTCGTGCCGTAAATGTAAGAAAGTAGGTCATTTTGCTGTTGTTTGCAACACGAAAGGAGGTGAGAAAAACTCTAAGAAAGACTCAAAATATTCCGGAAAAAGAGGAGATGTTAATCAGGTTAGCAGTGACCAGGAAAATGCCTTTAATATCAATTCTCTGGGACATCAGGATCCAACACTTAATCTTGGAGGCGTCGATTTACCGGATGTGTTAGTTGACTCAAGATCTACATCTAATGTTGTCGACCGTAAAACGTGGGAGGAATTAAAAGCAAAAGGGATTAAGTGTAAACCCTGGAAATATGACAAAAAACTCTTTACTTACGGATCAGACAAACCGCTGTCGACGCTGGGTGAGTTTCAATCTAAACTAATTTATAGAAATAATTTTTGCTCAACATATGTTTTGTTGTGATTGAAGAAAAGGCTAGACCAATACTTAGCCATCAAACGTCTGAAGTACTAGGAGTCTTGAAGAGTGAAATTAACTCTATAAAGGAGCACGATATTTTTGAAGAATACAAAATTGCTTTTCAGGGGTGGGAAAATTAAAGAATTATCAAGCGAAACTACACTTTAATTTAATGAGGAAGTTACACCTGTAGCCCAGAAACCCCACCCTATCCCATATGGATCGAGAGAGAATCAGCTGTTGACATTGAGTTAACCCAGTTGAGAAGAAACATTAAAACCGGTGAGTGGGACAATGCTATGTCTAACTATAAAGCTGTGAGACAAGAACTGTCAAAATTACGAAGTCAAGTGTTAGACCTGGGACACTAGGGCCACCAAGGAGTAGTGAAAACAAAACAGAGATTAGAACAAAAGTCTGGTGCATGGCCAGGTATTGACAGGTGGAAGAGAAATGCAAGACCTGACATGGTTGTCAATTAGTGGGACATCCAAACCCACCTGAACCACTGAAACACTCACCTTTCCCACTAGATCAATCCTGGAAATCTGAACTGATGAAAGGTGATCCATTGGTACCACTTCCCACAGGAAATTATGTGCTAGTAACTGTTGACTATTGTAGCAGATACTTCAAAGTTAATCTTCTGAGATCAGTAACCTCTAACAAGATCATCCAGAGCCTAGAGAATTTTTTTTGCCTGATTTGTATCTGAAGAATTTGAGAATTTCCTGAAGGGGAATAGTGTTCAGCATTGAACATCAACACCCTTTTTGGCCACAGGTGAATGGTGAGGTTGAATGACAGAATAGAAGTTTAGTAAAAATATTGAAAATTATGCAAGCAGGGAAGAAGTACGTAGGAGGAGAACTCGTAACGTTGTTAATGGTGTATAGGACCACTCCACACAGTAGTATAGCAATGACACCAGCAAAGTTATATTTTTCAACAGAGAGATCAGGTCAAAAGTTCCAGAACTAAGAGAAATGTATGGTACTGAGGACAGTGAAGTAAAAGACAAGGATATGGAAATGAAGCAGAAGAGGACAGTCTATATGCAGACACAAGAAGAGGTGTGAAGGAGAGTGATCCTCATCCAGGTGACATATATTGTATTGTTAAAACAAAAGAAGGAAAATAAGCTGTCTACAGAATTCCAAAGTATTCCATATGAAGTCACGGGCAAGTATGGAGATGAGGTTTCTATTACTTCACTGGATGGAGTCAGCTGCAGGAGAAATGTGACTGACATGAAGAAGTATAGGAGCAAAACCAATTCTACTTCAATTTCAGAAGACAAGTCATCAGTTAATGAAGACACTGGTCCTGTTTCGGAAACCTATACAGGTGACAGTACAGGAGACAGTGTACCTTCAAGGCCAGTCAGAAACAAGAAACTACCAGCACATCTGAAGGACTATGAACTATACTCATGTAGTACATGAACAGAACAATTTTTATAGTTAATTGTTGAAGTTTGATTTGTTGTAACCATAAATCAATAATTCAACCAATTTATAAATTACAAAAACTAGAGCTCAAAATTACCACTTTCTCCAACTTTAGAACTTCTAGCAAACCATTCTTCAAAAGGTTCGAAATTATAAATGTCTTTGACCTAACTAAATTGCAGCTCTGAGAACTTGTCTATATATATAGACACTCAAACTCTATGTTATTGGATATTTTTTGTAATCTTTTCATGGGTGTGGATTCTACCACAATTACAATATGTGTTCAGAATCAAATAAATGTTTGTTTTTCCCTCGCCAAATTAAATCTTAACTTTGGTAAATTTGGTGTGAAATTTGTGGGAGTCACAAGCTGGAATGAACTACCAACTGATATTAATACTCTAGTTCCTCACATTCAATTTTTAAAAAACAATGCAGTTATATATTAAGTATTATAATTATAGGTAATATTTAAATTTATTTTTTGTGACTGTATTTTTTCCTCAGTTTTAGTTAATACAACATATTTGTATTTGTAATCTTATCTGGTTTCATTTTCCCTTAAATTTTGTAAATTTTATAAACTTCACGTTTGAATTATAGGTGTGCACAGAAACACCCACTTAACCTTTTAACAGTTTGTTTATTTCTGCACGTCCTATTTAGGCTCAATGTAATTATTGTACATCATTACTGTAATTTGAAAATATAGGAAATAAATGAACCTTAAAACCTTGCATGTTTTTTTTTTCTTGGTGCTAACTTGTTTATTTTAGGAACTTGGAACTGAAACTTGAAAGGTATTGTTATCTTTAAAGAAGGGTGGATCGAGTTGTAGTGTATTCGGCTCCCTGTGTCTGTATTCGCAATGATTTGTGGGCCAGAACACATGGAAAATGGTTATGGCAGTTGGCCAGATTTTAAAAATTTGTTAGTTTAATTCATTGCATGTTAAATTAGGCTATTAATCATATCAGTGTCACACCACACAAATTTGGAAATGTTTTCTTAAAGTTTTAATTTCTGGTCTTAATTTCTCATTGTGCACAGTTGTGATGGCAAGTCTAGGAAGTGCTACATTGGTAAGTATTCATGGCATATGCAGGTTATAATAAATTTTAATGATGATAATTTTATAAAATGACATAATTTTTTTTATACCAAGGCAGCTCACATACAGTAGAGTAATCAGAGCTTAGAAATGCTCAATACATGTTCACATACAGAATAGAATTGAAGATAAAAATGGCATGTAGAAAAAAAATATATACAAAAACTTAAGTGTTTAAGGGGCCCCATACACATGCATATCTTACTTTCAGTGGTCTTTCATGGACTTCAAAATGCTGTTAAAGTCAATAATTACTACTTTACTTAACCTTGGTTCTCCTACCGGATTCAATGGATGGGCAACTTGTGAACATGATCAGTGTAAATGTGTACACTTTTGAGAGAACAATCTGATTCTGGACAGGCAAACTTCAGATGTTACAAGTTGTACCCTGGATAGAGGATATTGATTGACATATTTTGTGTAACCAGTGTTGTACATTTAGATGATCTAATCTGTATCCTGTACACTTCAAAATTGTAGATGGCTTGATGTCACATAACATTGTGCTATGATATACAGACCTGTCAAGCTCATCATAAAAAATGAGTGAGATTGAAGTTGACCAGCAAATGGCTGCAGACAGAGACAGCAGTGTTCTGTTCTCACAAAATTATTGGTTGTTATGTCAACCAGTTGGGACCAAGACTTTTGGTAGATGGCAGCTCCCATATGGTGAACTTTGAGCTAATCTGAGTAATAATGGCAGAGCTGTTAGTGGAAAATAAAGGTCCATGGTTGAGTTTACTGACTCTTTTGAGATCAGAGGCAGAAGTAAAGCAGAACTGATTATAAAATGCGTGAGAAATGAGAGGTGATGTACATGAGCAAAAGACTACACTAAATGCATGTCACTGGTATGGTTATACTCTTGATACCAATATTCCAAGCAAGAGGATTGAAGCAACATGAGTTAACTTTTAGCTTTAGGGTGTTTTTAAATTGAAGATATGGTCTGCTATTGCTCAGCTGACCCAACTGTCTAAACGTATTAAGTACATTAAATATGTGTGGGTTGTCAATATGAACAACTGTGCTTTAACCAGCAATGATTGGATACCTGCAGGAAATACACATTGCTACAGTCCAGCAGTATTAAAATATTGGTTACATTTTCCAACTACCATATATATACCACAGATGCATCTAAAACAATGCTAGCGAATCAAGGACAGGACAGCAGCTCTTTATACTGTAATTTTACTTTTCCACCTTATGTTGTTCTTACACCGAGGCTATCTGACAGGCTTTGAAATCCAGAGCTGTTTCGCTTTGGCAATTCTGTGAATGATTTCTTCATCAAGAATGGCATATGATAGAATGGAGACCTTCTTGACTGAGTTCAGCTGGGTACCGCATAGCATTTTTATTTGAGTTTTCAGAGAAAATTTGATCAATGGCATGTAGTACTTCAAACTGCCTTGGGCTTTCCAGTAGCCAAAATCTTTTATCCATAAGGAGAAATTAATTCCAAGAATTAAAGTTCTTTTAATTCAGCAAACTGCCAAATAATCACTCAACATCAAGTTTTTGGGCTGAGTCTCAATTTTACCTAATGGATAAAAATCCTATGGGTTATAAAAGTGACAATCTCAGTTCAAAAACAGTGTATCCATTGTTATGTTTGAATGGTTAATTTGCAACATGACACTTGTCTAGCTTTTACCAAATGCTAATCTTGATTATTACTACAACTCAACAAAGAACAAAAGCATGGATGCACACCAGTACAATCACTCCAATTTATCATGAAATTTGTTCAGATATATAAACACGATTATCATTTTTTTAGGACTGTTTTCGCAGTGGAAGTGTCATTCAGCTAAAGTCGAAAGTTAACAACAAAACACTTGCTGTGCGTGGTGGAGGAACTGTGTCTGCAAATGGGGCAGTTGGATATTATGGTAGGTGAACTAATTTGTCTGAGTTTAATTTCATGCTAGTCCTTTGCCCATTCAACTATATGGTTGTATATCTGTGCCCTATTATTTATTATTTGTTTGTGTGTGCTGTCCATCACTGTGTGTCCCTGCCCATCCATTTGTGTTTCAATTTAGCAATTTGTGTGTGTCTCCATCATGATTCTATCCATCCCTGGTGTCTGTCCATCTTTGTCTAACAGTCATTTCATCTGTCATTTTATTAATTTACCTTTCTGTATGTTTTTCCATCCATCTATCAGTGTTTCACTGTGTCCAATGTGGAAATTCATCAACCTGGCCATGGGTTCTGTCCATTCATCTAGCCACAGTTGTTGTCAGTCCACCTGGTCATGGTGTCTTTCCATCTGGTTATAATGTATAATTTGCTCATTTGTCGTGAGATGGTGTCAGTCCATCTATTTAGCCTTGTTGTTTGACCATCCATCTGGCCATAGTATTTATTCATTCATCTGACCATTGTATCTGTCCATCCATTCTGCCATGATAGTATTTGGCCTTTCATCTAACCAGGGTGAATTCCATCCATCTGGCCACATATAATTTGTTCATTCATCTGTCCATTGTATCTGTCCATCTGTTCTGCTGTAGTTTTTGTCCTTTAATCTGACCATCATGTTTTATCCATCCACCTGGCCATGGTATTTCTCTATCCATCTGCTCTTGGTGCTTGTACATTTGTGTTGTTATGTTGTTATGCTCCATACATCTGGGCATTATTCATGTACAAACCATTATGCAGGCCATTCTTGACATTGACTTTGTCCTAGCCCTGAAATTCATACAGCCAGTGACCATGCATCTGTTCATTTTTCTGGTCATGGTGTATGGCTATCCATCTAGCCATTGTATATATATCAGCATTCTGTCCTTCAATATGAACATTAATTAGGTCAGTGTGGTTTGGACCGTCAGTAAGGCCACAGCCTTCCAACAGCCACAAGATCTTGGGCTCAATCCAAAAATGTGAAAATTTATATGTCGACCGTTTTTCCACCAAAACTGACTTAATTCACTTTCAAACTTCCCAAGGTTGGTAAAAGAGTACCAGCATCGATATCTGCTGGGAGCTAACCTGTGATGAATTAGTTTCCCTTCCAGTGGGAATCAAAGACTCTCATCCCTACAGTACAACACTACAAAAACTGAGGATAAGCTTCAATGAGCCACTAGGCTCAGAAAAGGATTTACCTTTAGCCTTGTGGGCCCAGTTGTTCAAAAGCCAATTAGCACTAACCCAGGATTAGATTTTGACCCATGTTATTGTTTCCTACCTTACAGGGAGGGATTTGAGTTTTAATTTTGGGATTAAGTAGTTTTTTCCTGTAAAATCTAATTATATTATAAGAACCATAAACCTGTACTTAGAGAAGAAATGACTGCTTGAGTTTTTGCTTAACCCAGGGTTAAAGTTAACCAGCCTTTGAACAACCCAGCCCTGAGTGTGGTGTTGACATCCATGAAACTGGTCATAGTATGCACATCCATTGGTTCATAGTTTTTGTCTATGTATCTGTTCCTAATGTCTGCAGGTCTGTGTGTCTTCTCTTTTTTTTTATTATAAAGTTTTTTTATATGTTATTGTATTGGTTAGTCCAGCTGAGAAGGATTGAGACAACTATGATGAGGATTATGTGATGAGTTTGCCATCATTATTGCCATCATCATTCTTTCATCAATATCATGTCAACCATCATCATTACCCTTTAATATGAATCTTATGTTGTTTTCAGTTTTCATAACTTCCCCATATCAAGATTATCATCATCACTATCAATTTCATCATCATCGTCATCTCATCATTTTTTTGACTTTATCATGACTTTATAATCACCATCATCACCACCATCATCATCATCATCTCATCATCTTTTTTTTATTTATTAATTAATCTTACTGATTGTATAGTCAATTTTATTAGATATAGGGCCTCCAATGATAATAATCATAATTTTTTTAACTCTGAAGGAGTTACCCTTTTGAAGTAAAGGTATCTATCTATCTATCTATCTTCTTGACTTTATCATCATCTCATCATCAGGGATGTGATAAATCCGTCTATAGACGGATTTCCGTCTTTTTATAATTCCCCTCCTGCCCCTTCTCACAAAAATCCGTCTTATTTATTTTTCCGAAAGAACATTTATAATTAAAATTTGTAGATTTTAGTAAAATCTACAAGGGTTAATTGTAAATTTTCTGGACATCTGAGAGGTGTTCCCCGAACCCCTCACCCAATTTCCTTCCTTTTCAAAATTAGCCAATCACATGCCTGAAAAATAGCAACAAGAAGAGAATAAAATATACCCTGCCAGGATGATACTGTGAAGTATGAAGTATCAACACTTAAATGGCTTTAAAACATAAACCTAACTACATCATGTCAAGTAATTTAACTTTTATTTGTGAGAGCTTTTAATTGGACTTGTGTATGTCAATGGGAGAAGTTATTTTGGCGATCGATGCAGAAGTATTTTCCAAGAACGACAACTTAGCTCAGAAAGTGTTGTTGTAGTTTTGGACGTTTTGACGAACATTGAGATTGAGATTGTTATTCTTTCAAAACTTTGTGTTTTGACTTTTGTTGCATTCTTTGCTTATTTGCTATAATAACTTTGAAGCCAACTCATGATACCCAAATTTCTAATTAATATTAATTGGAGCATTCGTATCAGTCACATGATTTTCAACAAGCAGTATTTTAAAACAACACCTTGCACAAGCGATCTTAGCATATTTTACTGTAGAATCCTGTTGGGGTGTATTCCTGGGGGGGATACTCCCATAAAAATTATATTGAATATATGGGTATGTGCCACTGTTCAGCATATGGTTTTCAGACCATCCAGTTTAGAATAGGGTGTATAAATCACAGAAATTTTTGTCTAAAACGGGGTATAATATTTTGCAATATTTACAAACAGTTTAATACAAGGTGCAACAATTCTTTCCAAATAAGAATTGATTTGACTGGGTTTTGATATACGTGATTTTTTTTGTGATTCACAGGCCTGATCTCTGTTTAGAACTCATTTGCTAATTGGTGCCATTTCTTTATCATTTTTCTGGAACACACAGACAGCAAGACTATCCATTGCCCTGTTGATTTGCTAGTTTAGAACAGGGAAAATCAAGCCATTTCTAGTTTAGAACAGGGTCAGGTTTGTGAAGGTCCAGCAGCCCTACCCAAAAGTCTGGTGAGCACCCCTTCAGGGGTGTATTTTATTCTTTAAGAGGCAAGAGTTTGCAATCCCATGTTATTTTTTATTGTTTTAGTTATTTTTAAACTTTTTTCATAGCTTGCATGTTTTTTTTTCATGGCTTAAAACTCGCATGCCATGCAAATGGCTCGCATATTGTATATACACTTGGGCATGATGTCTTTTCAATGGTACATGTCCCAAATGTATAATTATTAAAATTAAATTTAAAAAAACCACAAAATTTCATTTATTAAAATAACAAATTATCTGTTATGCATATTACAAGGTCTATGAAATTTATATTTATTTATATTTCATAATTCGCAAAGGTTGCCCATTACGTGAATACATGTGTTGTGCAGGTGCCAGTCATTTAAAACAAATGGTTTAAAAGGTGCAGTTACAAGTGCAAGTGTAAAG